>MU223644.1:1585015-1602943 GCA_018584345.1 Thuja plicata
TGCTGTTATTTTCTCTCACAGCAGTATTGATACGAATGTTGCTTTGTTTAACAAAGCTTGTATATGTAATAATGTGATGATGCAGATTCAGGTGCAAGCGAATAAAGTGGCTCTTGAAGTAGCTCACCTGCAGGAGCTACTCAACCATTGGGGCAATGCTCCTTGTACGGTTGCTCGTGTGCCTTCGGATGCCCTATCTGCTAAGGTTACGCCTCCCAGAGGCCGCCGCCGTGGTCGCAGTTCTTCAGCACGCCGCTCGCACACTCCTCGGTCCCAGGCTCCTCAGCACCACTCTCCGAGAGGTGGTGGGGACGGATGGCGGCGCTGCACAGCTTCTCCGCCTCCTCGGCCTTCTGGGTGGCCGGCTCCGGCACAGTCTGCTCCTCTTGCTGCTCCTGATACTCGTTGGGGTTGGGATTGGCCTCCGGCCACCTCTTCCAAATTTCCCCACCTGGCTCTTGCTATCTCCCCACCCAGGGCAGAAGGAAAAGAAAAAGAAAAAGAAGATGATGATGGGTGGTCGCTTCCCGACCCTCCTGTCAATCCCACTAAGGCGTGGGGACCTGATGATAAGGATCCTCCGCCTTCTGCTACTACTATTGCTACCTAATGGCCTTATGTTTTTTTGATGAATAGTCTTCGTTTCTGGCTTTTGCCGTGTGAACTCTGCGGGGTGATTTTTATATCCCCCAGCCCCTTTTTTGTGGATATGTAACTTTAATATTTATTAATAGAAAAGGCACTATTCATCAGAAAAGCTTCCAAAGACTCTACCTAATCGTCTTTTCTCTAACAATGTTCCTTTCTCCATAATTTCACCAAATTAAGCTACAACTCCTTTAGGAAAGGAGATTCCTATTGTAGAAATATGCCAAGATTTTTGTAAACCATTTATATCAAGAGTAAGTTTCATCTTAAATTTACGCATTGAATATGTCAATGTGGAAAAATACCTTCTCAATATAAAGAAGAGCAAGAAAATTTGTCATTACAACATTCCCCTTTGTGTGTATATAAAATATTCTAATAGAAAAAAATTATCTAATTTTTGGGCTAACTTATATTATTCTTATCTAGTTCTATTTGCTCCTTTTTAACAAAAATAATTAGTGAATTTCTTATAAAATATTTTGATCTTATGTAATTATTAAATTTAGAAATAAAAAATAGAGATAAATATAGATGTATAATTTCCCTTTAATCTTTAATTATTTTGATTTAAAACAAATGTTTGATTAAAAAATTAGACTAAGTTACCAATTCATTTAGAAATATTTTAAATAACTACATAAATGATTTTCATACAAAAATATCCTTTTCTTCTAATAAATTTCAGTTGTACAAGTTTTTTTATCATAGAAATTACTAATGCCATCAAATAAAGAACATACTCAAACACTTACTTTCCAATTTAGTAAAACATTTCTTAGTAACAAACAAATTTCCATTTTAATTTAAATTATTATTCTAATAATAATATATTTAGATTGTGACACTCTTAAATTACCATTGTGTGTGTGTGTGTGTGTGTGTGTGTGTGTGTGTGTGTGTGTGTGTGTGTGTGTGTGTGTGTGTGTGTGTGTGTGTGTGTGTGTGTGTGTGTGTGTGTGTATATATATATNTGTGTGTGTGTGTGTGTGTGTGTGTGTGTGTGTGTGTGTGTGTGTGTGTGTGTGTGTGTGTGTGTGTGTGTGTGTGTGTGTGTGTGTGTGTGTGTGTGTGCCCATATACATGCATACACATATGTATGTATGTATGTATGTAAACATATATAAATACATTTGTATGTATGATGAGAAAGAATGATACATAAATAAAAATAATGTTCGGTAATAAATAATATATGTTATATCAAAATACTTCTCACTATAGTTTGTTTGAGCTTTAGTGATTTTTGTTGAAACTTAAAATGTCCTCGTCTATTTAAATAAATATTTTATTTATTTAAATAATCAACATTTCTTCATTAATTTAAAGATATTTTTATTATTTGATTAATTAATTTAGCAACACCCTTTCTATTTTTCAAATAAATATTATTATTTTTTAATGTAATTCATTATTATATTAAATGAGGATCTATAAAGATAAGAATGAAGCACAACACAAAATGAGAGCGCAAAGTTGACCATTTAATAATGTAAAAGAGAAGTGTACATGTATATGTCAGTGATTGGGTCGAATCAGAAGTCCACTCCAACACTCAATGAGTGGTGGAAAATTGGCTCCTATGATCCTAGGGTGAGGTGTCGAAATGAAATTGACACCTCTCTAGACACCATTATAAACAACTCCTAAACAAAGATAATTTGCGTAGATAAGTGTCGAGTGAAAATGAATGACTAAATAGGCTTAATAACCACAAGTGTAATTAAATAATTACACCAACAACCCCTCTTAAGTATAACTTAGGAGGACATGAAAAAGATGAGTCCCGACTAATAGCCATGTTAGGTACTCATGTACAATGCAATCTCTCATAAACAGAGAAAGATAGAAAACCCAATGGGAAAAAAATCCTCCAAAAGAGAGAAAAGGAGTAAAGAAGCCTATAAGGCCCCCCAAAAGATGATGATGTTTCAAATGTAGACCACACACGAAGACGAGAATTTGACCCTTCCTGAAAATGTTCATGAATATGATTGTAATTTGTTGAATCACCTTAAGTAAGAAGAATGGAATTAGGATCTGAATGATAGTCCATATGGTGTGTAGCACTAGAATCTGTAACTACTTTAGCAAATAACACTTTTCCTTTAAATTTCTCTTTATTCTAAGTAATCTCTTGATTTGAAGATGATACTTTGACAGAATCATTTACCTCAATATTATTCCTTTTTAGTAGAAAAGTGTGGTGGTCAATCTATTTTTTCATGCACTGGTTTGCTTCATTTCAAGTTTTTTTACAAAAGGAACATTTAACTCTCTCTGTAATTGAAATACTTTGTTGAGATGAGCTATTCTTTTTTCAAGTTATCATTTTTATTTTCTTTCTTCCCTTCTTTTTCCCTTTTAGTGTTCTTTTTCTCTCCTTCAGCATTTTCATGCTTTTCATCTCCTCTGGTTAGAGCTTATGCCTTTGTAGAATTTATAGTACCCATTTGAATTAGTTTGTCTTGTTCCCTTGTAAGATCAGCAATAAATTTATCAAGTGAGGCATAGACCATGCAACATCAAGGGCTCTTTGCGTGGAATATAAAGTAGAGACAAACACCAAAAATTTAGAACCTAGCTTGGAAAGTACACAAAGGATTAACTGATCATCTTTCTTGTCAATTCCACAATATTTAAATTGCAACTTTAAATATTTTAAAATTAGTGAAGAAGTCCTCTAAAGTTGAAAAACTAGAAGGACTAAGACCTAGGAGTTGATTTTCCAACTCATGACTTTTATGTTCAGCAACTGTCCCAAATAATTTGTGTAGAGCTTCCCAAATTTTGTTGGGTTTTTTCAAGTTCTCAAAATGAAATACTAATTTAGGAGATAACTTTAAACGTAGAAAGCCAAATGTCTGGTCACACTTAATAAAATACTTTTCCTTTTCTTTAGCTGCAATAGGTTCTTTTTCTATTCCCATTGTGCTCTAATACGATATAAGAAATGCAGATATACATAGAAAATAATGAAATACAACACAAAATGAGAGCACAAAGTTGACCATTCAATAATGAAAAAGAAAAGTGTACATATGGATGTGAGTGATTGGGTCGAACCAGAAGTCATATCCAACACTCAATAAGTAGTGGAAAGTTGCCTTCGATGACCCTATGGTGAGGTGTCGAAATAAAATGAACACACCTCTAGACACCACTATGAACAACTCCTAAACAAAGATAACTTTGGTAGACAAGTGTCGAATGAAAGTGTATGACTAAGTAGGTTTTGTACGCCTAAGTATAATTAAATAATTACACATAAAATTATTTTTTTCTATCTTATGATTAAATAAATAATTATTTATTTAACTATCAATTTTCCAACTTTCTCCTTTCTAATGTCAATTGACTTAATTTTTTAATTAAATTGTGATCCTCATTTTCTACTTTCAATGAATCATCTCCATTCACATGGATCAACTCACAAGTTTGTAGGCATGTGACAAATGTCACTTGTCTCTTCATTTGAATTTTCCACTCTTCACATCTACAACATGCCTAGATTCAATGCACCTTGTTATATATGTATTATGAAAATTCAATATCTTATACCTACCAGTCAATCTCAGACCTCCATTTTCATTAACCTCTTAATCTTGTTAATCCTCTTTCCCCTCACATTATCCTTACCTACTCTCTAATGATAGCCCTTCATTATACCACCTCTTAATCTTTTCCCTTGATCTCAATGAAGAAGTTTCTATAAAATAATATTTTCTTTTGAAATTTCAATCATAGTGCCTTTCATAATCTTCATAGCTATTAGCTTGTGTCAATCAACCACACTCTCTTTATATGTCTTCTTGTGCATGTGCTTAAAAATCTAAGAGAGAACCACCTGCATATAACATCATAAAAGATGTGACGACTTGTGGTTGGGTTTGATTAGGTTTACAATTATGTTATCTATTTACATCATCTTCATCATCATCTTTCCATGTTCTTTCAGACTCTTGTCCCTTTTACTAGTCATTTCCTTGTATTTTCAAGAGATTTTCTAAGTCATAGATCAGATTTCTATTACAAACACAAAAAATTTGTATTTGTTTCCCGATTTTATATATCTGACATTTTGATTTTACAACTTTATTCCACATTTCCTCTATTTATATACAGTTAACTAGGGTTTTCATGTATGATTCTTATCCATATACATTATCTCTTTGTTTTTTTTGTTATTTCTCTCTTTTTTATTGTCATTTTATAGAGTTTTTCCTACACATTTGCAAAAACATTATTGCACATCTATGAGGTGTACATGTACATATGTTTCCTAGTTTTACACTTTTTTATAGAGTTATCATTTAGATTTGATTTTTTTGTGCTAATGCTATTAGACTAAATAATGTTTGAGTGCAAGAAACACTAAGAGGGGGTTCAATTAGTATTCTAACCATTCAAACAAGTTTAAATAACTAATTTTGATTTGCACATAAACCAATAAGAAGTAAATGACTAAAATCAAATAACATTATATATACATTACACATTTACATAACATGACAAAAATAATTTCATGAACGGAAAACCCTTAAAGGTAATAAAAACCACTTGTAAATGCCTCACTGGCTTGACTTGAAAACTTGATGTTTATAATGCTTTACTAGGTGATTGATGTGTCTCAGTGACAATTCTATCAAACTTATAGATTTAAAATTCCTTACTAGATATACATAAAAAATTGCAATCATTTTTTTGAATTGACACACAAAAAATCATCTATGTTTCTCTTCACAATATCTTTTGATCCCACATTACTTGAGATTTAGAGGCATATGTCTAAATACAATATATTAATGTGTGTATATCTGGTATACACAATGGTTGTTGGAAATTTTACTTTACTGTGTATATATGACTAGCTTTGTGTTGTCATTATGGCAACAAAGTCATATGGAGTTTTGACAGTCATCTCATAAACTTTGAAGATCAGAATTTGGCTAAGTATGGAAGATAGTGTAGACAAAGATATACCCGTTGATCAGAGCACCAACGCACATGAGTATGATCGAGTCATGGTATGCGCCTTTGGATATAAGCTTTTGGATACATTTTTATACTAAGTCTATATGCACATGTTTAGATATGTCAGTATGGTTAAGTACAACAAGTCTAAATGTCACTAAGAATTCAGTAGAACAAAGCATGGGTCCGACTACAATTTTTAATTAGCGTGTATTAATTTATTTTGTAATGGCTAGGCACCTATTTTAATATGTTTGTAATCACATTAATATCATTCATGTAAACACGCTTGAGCCAATTAATTTGGAATCGTTGTGTATGTTGATTTTAGGCCGACTAAGTCTTAGTTTTGGTCGTGTCTATTAAGGTATGTATATACTTGACATGCATTTTTTTATTGATGTGATGGATGTATGGAAGATAGTAGAAGATATATACAGAAGAGTAGTATGTATTCAATTAGTATAAGATAGAGCTCTATTAGAGGTTAGAGCATTAGCACACAAAAGGAACTGATCAGACAGTAGTGTCATAGTAGCAGTTCACCTTTCAGATATTGTGTATATCTATTATCAGGAGGTTGTATCCTTCTTCTTATTGAGTAGTGAGCTTTGATAGTGTGCCATCCACCTTTAACAGGTTTTGTAAAACTCCTAATAGAGTCATTTTACTTAGCATTGTAATGACTACACCTAACAAGGCAAAGGAACTCTAAAAAGTTCATAAGACTAGTGCAATTATTTGTGGGTACTAATTCCCACCGGGGTTTTCCTCTGGCACGGGTCTCCCCATAAAAATATCTTGAGTTATGTGTTATGGTTCATGTTGTTTTCTTATCAATTCGGTTATCTATTCTATTGGGATAAGTTTCAAGAAGTAGAAAATTATTAATTGTTGAACATTGATTCACCCCTTCTCTTAGTGTTCCCATTCTTAACAATTGGTATTAGAGCTTTGGTCCTCTAAGAGAAGTTTAACCACTTGAGGAGATCATGGATTTAGTAGAAGTGAAACATCTGAAAAAAAATCTTGAAGCAGCTCTTGAAGATCTTGACAGATCTGAAAAATAAAATGAAGAACTAAAATTGAAAGTCAGTGGCTCACAAGTATTCATCAAGAAACTGAGAAAAGATTAGAAATATTGTTCTACAAATGATTTGGGAAAAATGGTCAAAAATCTGAATGAATAAAACATGTCTCTGAAGGATCAGATTGAATATTTGAATTAATAGATAACTGATAGCCAGACAACTCTTGAAGAAAAGACTAGAGAAAAGAAGTGTTGGAAAGTTGACACCCAGGGAGAATATTACTTATTTTGTGTTTTCATTATGGAAACAAATTCATATGAAGTTTAGACAGCAAACTTTGAAGTGGAAATTGACTAAGTATAGAAGACATGGCATAACAGAGATATACAGATGATCAGAGCACTAGCGCATGTGCGTACGACCGATTCAGACTAAGCACCTTCAGACTTAAGCTCTATGATATGTTCTTTTGATTACCCTAGACACGCATTATCAAATAAGATAGTACAGATAAGTTTTATCAAGTTGAAGTACCTGTAGCAGTTCAGGAAATAGAGTATAGAGCTTACCTCAGTTTTGGATCAGCGTATAACATTTTGTTTTTTGAAGGCTATGCACCTATTATATTATGTTTTTAATCATGTCTCAATGACTCTTGTAATCATGCTTGAGCCAATTAGTTTGGAAGCGTTGCCTATATTTTTTTTGGGCCGACTAAGGTCTTGTTTCCAGTCATGTCTATTGAGGCATGAAAATATATATATGACATGTAAATTTGTATTAGAGTGTGTCAAAGAAATATGTAGAGAAGAGGTATAAAAGAATAGTATAAGATGTCAGAATGAGATAAATCTCTTTAAGAGTATAAGAGCATCAACACATATCAAGAACTGATCAGACAATTGTGTCACATACAACATTTCACTCTTGGATATAGTGTATATCTATTATCAAGGAGGTTGTAGTCTTCAACCTATTGAGCAGTGAGATTTTTGGACAATGAGTCCTCACCCCTAACAGGGTTAATTATAAAAGACTCCTAATAGGGTCAGACCCTTAACCAGGTTATTGTACTTGCATTATAAAGACTACTCCTAATAGGGAAAAGGAACTTTAAAAGTTTCATCATATTAGTGCAATATTTGTGGGTACTAATTCCCACTGGGGTTTTCCTCTAATCAAGGTTTCCCCGTAATCATATCATGTGTTAAGCTTCAGTTGATATATATTTGATTTATGCTTAAAGTTGTTGAAATATAATAAATAGACAAACACTGATTCACCCCCCGCCTCCCTCTCAGTGTTTCTAACAATTGGTATCAGAGCCTTGGTCCTCTGAAAAGAAGTTTAACCACTTGAGGAGATCATGGACTTAGCAGAAGTGAAACATCTGAAAATGAATCTTGAAGTAGCCCTTGAAGATCTTGACAGATCTGAAAAAGAAAATGAGGAATTTAAACTAAAATTTGATGGCTCTCAAATGCTTATCAAGAAATTAAGGAAAGATCTGAAAGATTACTCTACCAATGATTTGGGAAAAATGGTTAAGAAGCTGAATGAAGAGAACATGTCTTTGAAAGATCAAATTGAAGATCTGAATGAACAACTTACAGATAGCCTAGCACTCATTGAAGAAAAGACCAAAGAGAGTAAACAATTAGATGAGGAACTTATGCAAGTGAACTTGAAAATCTTGGAATTAGAAAACATCAAGAAAAAGATAGAATCTAAACTAACAGAAGCAAAAGACAAGATTGATAGACTACACACAAGTTCTTATCTAATTCAATCACAACTGTATGCACAAAATTTAAAAGGTGATACCGCTGGCATGGGATATAGTGTAGCTCAAATTGAAATCAATTCAATGCAAGAAAGAAAGAAAGCACAAGAAGTATCTATAGAAGCAAATAAAGAGGAAAATATTGCAAAGTCTAAAAAAGAACCACCCAAAAATGAAATCAAGAAAGTTAACAAAACTTTTTATGCCTATAATATGCATCAACATTTGGCAAGAGATTATAAAATGGTAAGACCTTTCAATGGATATTGTTATTCATGAAAAAAAATTTGGCCACAGGGCTATTCATTGTAGAACAAGTCAAAAGAATCAGTCACAATAGAACCAAAGGAATCAGAATCAATACAATCAGAGAAATCAACCTCAAAGAAACTTGTAGAACATCACATGTCAGATATGTAATTACAATGGACACATAGCCAAGTAGTGCAGCGTGATGAATAATAACATTAGACCTCATATCCTTTGTCACTCATGTGGAAAAGCTAGACATATCTCAAGGTTTTGTAGGTCAAGAGCACAAAGACAAGAGAATCCTAAAAAGTCTCTATTTGAAGAATCAGGAGAAGTTAAGTTTGTACAAGAAAAAGCTTATTCAGATAAAATATGGGTTTAAGTAAAGAAGGATAATGATGAGAAGAAGGTAGTAGATGCATCCACAGTCGATGCACCTTCTACTTCTAGTTAGTCGACCGTCATGATCTTAGGGGGAGCTATTCTAGCTCTAAACCCCTACGTGGCTGGTATACTCACCTCTGAGTATGCGCCTATGGATTTATGTCTATGATCAAAAATTGAGGAAGTATGCATGCACACATAACCAGTACTTCAACAAGAACTAAGTTCAAAACTCTCAATGGAAACCGCATATGGTAGCAAGCATTAAATGTAGTAACTTTTATATAAATCGGTAAACAATTGATTATCTTCACATTTACATTTGAGATCATAAAATTTGGAGAGCACAGGAGGATTGAGTATCCAAGCACTGAAGTATAATAGATTTGTTGGTTAAGTTAATAGATCCAAGTTGGAACGGAACCCTAGCAATCGCATCATTTCAAAATTTTGGTGGAACCTCATTTAGTCAATCAACAAGTGAGTATGGAAACCCCTGTAGTCTTTGACATTGCTGAGAGGAAGAGATTTGTCTTCAAGAAGCATCCATTAAAGTCTATTCTAGATGATGTAGAAGGGGAATTCTCTAAGGCTCCACTAGGAGTCATACACGTAGAAGACATTCGTGCTTACATCTACTGTAAGAAGGAAACCATTGGGGAAAACAACATAGCAACTCTTATGGCTTCAATGATGAAACTAGACTATTCATTCAAGGATGAATACGCGCATCTCACTGATAACCCTATCTTTGAGTATTCTAACACGCACAATTTCTATGAGCTAGAATGGGTTAAAATCCTACTAAGCAGGATACATGGTGACCTTTATTGGATTGGTGAAGTTCCTGTCCACATAACCTCAGAACTAATTCATTAAATGATTGGACTTCGTAAGACTGGACCAGTTCTTCCCACTGGTAAGGATGTTAAAAATTAGGTTGAACATGTATGCTTATCTAGAAGTGATAGGTGCGGGATGACTATTGATCCTATTAAGGAGAATGACATCAAACTCCTCACTATGATACTTGGATACAAGTTTCAGCAGGTGAGCAGACTGAATAGTGTGTCTGCAGCAACAGTTCTAGCAACAATAAGAATAGTGAGAGATAACACTTAGAACAATCTCTGTGAGATATTGCGCACATAGTTGATTGAGAACATTAGAGCTATTAAGCATGACAAGAGCAAGATATTCAGATTTGGCTCCTTGATTATCTATCTATACTTTCACATTGTTGGTAAGGTTTCTAATCTTTACCTAAATAGGATTAAACCCACTATGTCACAAATTTCATTAAAAGATACATCAGAGAGTAGTGTGAAAGATTTAATGGAAATGGATATCAAAACATTCAGGATTAAAATGCAAAAGAGGTTCAGGATACCTGAGAAGATAGTTGAGAAATACAAAGACACTAGATGCTTCATGGTGGAAACTGACTATACTTGCATGGAGGCAGTTGAGCCTAGAACAAAATGGATTCACCCTCTCGGATATGAAGTTGAAGAACATGTTTTGGAAGGTTATGCACAAGTTCTCCTATATGCGCCAAAGGATCCCAGTGAACCTTGATGGGGTACTTACAGAGAAAAGACTAATCAATTTGATTGTGTCTTGTACAGTGCTGACAACAAAAGGAAGGCATCAAGGATTAATTCAAATATCCTAAAAGTTCATGGGGTTACACAAGAAGACCTAGACAAAGCTAGGGAAACTAAGATTGCTAAAGAACTTGAGAAAACTCCTACAGAAGTGAAAATGGAAAATTCTAATGATATGCCTAAGAAGAAGAAGAAGAAATCTGATGAAGGTACTTCTGCACCATCAACCATAATTGATCTAGAATCCTCTCCACCTTCTGTACCTAGTAAGATAACCAGAAGGAAGAAGCAAGTTCCTACAAGTCATCCATCCTCAAGGACCACAAGGAGCAAGGTAAAGAACACTCAAGCACCTCCTGAGGTATGATTTAGACCTAGTCTAAAAGTCCTAAAGAATAGAATTGTTAATGAAGGAAGACTAGAATCTACCAAGAATGTCTATGACAAATACCAAGAGATAGACAAATCAGAAAGTCATTCTATGATCATCTCTCACATGATTAAGTTCAAGAGGACAGTATTGGAACTTAAAATAGTCATACCACACAAGGTATGGAACATACTTGATGTATTGAAAAGATAAGCAATTGAAGAGGATATGAGAATAAGAGAATAAACATTAGACAGTCTTATCCCTGTCTGTTCACATGATGAGAAAGCCATCCTATTGGATTTAGTAAAACCTCATCTTAGAACCAAAACAAGAATTCTCCATATCATGAACAAAGAGTATGAATTGGTTGGGAAAGAGACTGAAAAAGCATTTTCCCAAGTGTTTATGGATAGACACATGTATCCAGCAACAATGCCTACAGTTAAAGTAACTCTAGTCCCTCTAAAATAGGATAAAGCACTAGAGACTTCTAATGCACCTATGAAAGGTCCACAGGACTTAACATCTAAAGCTCCATCACCCTCAATAACAGTAAAAGATTTAGATGGAACAATTACAATCAATGATGTTGAGATATCAATGACAGCTTCAGATAATGACTTGGACAAGTTTAAAGAAGCCTTTGTGAATACTGAACAAACAAAGAAGGTATGCATTGATGACACTTCTTTGTAGCAAGAACAAGTTCTTGTAGAAGGAACCACAGTTCAAGATGAAGGAAATAAGAATGAACTACCCTCTATGGAGATCCCAGTGAAGACTAAATGCATGTATGTTAATCAAAATACTATATTCACTCCTAGCAAACAAGTAACTTCATTGTTGTCAAGTTTAACCCCTAATTCAACAAGCTTAGATGGATGGGGAGAAGAAGATTTGATTAAGATTAGTATGCTAGCCATGGAGAAAGCCAAAGAAAAATAGGTTATGAGAAACCCTCTCTTTCTAGAAATAGTAAACATTCTAAATGATCTAGTGCTTGCAGATAATAAAATGGCTAAGATTCAGTCTGTTGATGATGTTGACAGTATCTTGACAAGCTTCAAATCACATTTCACAAGTTTAGTAGACTCTGCTACTAAAATTGTAGAAGATGAATACAAGAAGGAAAGATTAGATGAATTGACAAAGAATTACTCTTTAGATCCAAACTCATTGAAGATTGGTCAAACAATCTTAAAAGAATTAGCAACTAAAGGTAGAAATGTAGTAGCAAACTGCATGGACAGAGTGAAATTCACCTTAGAGCACATCAAAAAGATTGAGGAAGCTGACATCTTGGTTGAAAGTGTTATAAAATCAACTGAAACATCCTCAAAAGATATTAATGTATGCAAAAATATCTATCAAGGGAAGTTAGATAAGATTGAAAAGGTTAAGTTGGAGATTAGCAAGATAAGGACAAGGTAGACTCAACTAAGAAATGCACTTGCGCCCTCACTCACTGTTCTGAATGAAAACATGAAATGGATTGATGCAACCATTTTCACCTATGAAAAAGGTCCCTACATGGATTTGATAAAAATGGACAAACTCACATATTCTCTATGTGCCCATCTTCAGACTATAGATGCAATGAAGGCATTATGGCAGCAAGAGATAAAAAATCTACAGATTGCTTATCCAAATGTATATTTAAAGTAAGTACTCATGGACCCACAATTTTGACACCTTTGTCATTAATGTCAAAGGAGGAGTAATTTACGTATGGGGAGTAGTGTATATATATGCAAAGAAATATGATATAGTATATGTTAAAGAAAGATGATATACAGTTTTTTCGTGTTAGTCAATTTTGAGTAACTTGGCCACATTCCTTTGTTGCCATTAATGACAAAGGGGGAGATTGTTGGAAAGTTGACTCCTAGGGTAAATATGACTTATTTTGTGTTTTCATTATGGAAACAAAGTCATATGAAGTTTTTACAGCAAACTTTGAAGTGGAAATTGACTAAGTATAGAAGATAGGACAAAACAAAGATATACAGATGATCAGAGCACCAACGCATCCGTGTATGACCGATTCAGACTAAGCACCTTCAGAATTAAGTTGTATGATATGTTTTTGTGATTAACCTAGACACACATGATAAGATAAGATAGTACAGATAAGTTACATAAAGTTGAAGTACCTCTAGCAGTTAAGGAAACAGAGTACAAAGCTGACCTCAGTTTTGGATCAGTGTTTAACATTTTGTTTTTTAAAGGCTATGCACCTAGTATACTATGTTTGTAATCATATCTCAATCACTCTTGTAATCATGTTTAAGCCAATTAGTTTGGAAGAGTTGTGTATATTTTTTTTGGGCCGACTAAGGTCTTGTTTCCAGTCGCATCTATTCATGCATGAAAAAATATATATGACATGTAAAGTTGTATTAGAGTGTGTCGAAGAAATATGCAGAGTAGAGGTATCAAAGAATATTATAAGATGTCAGAATGAGGTAAATCTCTTTAATAGTATAAGAGCATTAGCGTATAATCAAAACTGATCAGACAATTGTGTTACATACATCAGTTCACTCTTGGATATAATGTATATCTATTATCAAGGAGGTTGTAGCCTTCAACCTATTGAGCAGTGAGATTTTTGGAAAGTGAGTCCTCACCCCTAACAGGGTTAATTATAAAAGACTCCTAATAGGGTCAGACCCTTAACCAGGTCATTGTACTTGTATTGTAAAGATTGCTCCTAACAGGGCAAAGGAAATTTAAAAGGTTCATCATATTAGTGCAATATTTTTGGGCACTACTTCCCATCGGGGTTTTCCTCTGATCAAGGTTTCCCCATAATCATATCATGTGTTATGTGTTCTTGTGTTAAGCTTCAATTTATATATATTTGATTTATGATTAAAGTTGTTGAAATGTAATAAATAGACAAACACTAATTCCCACCACCCCCTCTCATTCTTTCTATCATGAAGAACTTAAGCAAGAAAACTTGAAAATATTGGAGTTGGAGAACATCAAGAAAAAGATGGAATCTAAGTTGACAGAAGTCAAGGATCGTATTGACAAATTACACACAAGTTCTAATCTAATACAATCACATATTTATGCACAGAAGATAAGAGGTGATACCATTGGTATTGGATACAATGAAGCACAAATTAAAATCAATGCAATGAAAGAAAGAATGAAAGCACCAGAAGAATCTACAAAAGCAAAGAAAACTGAGAATCATGTAGAAGCTAAAGCAGAACCACCTAAAGATGAACGCAAACAAGTTAATCAAACTTGTTATGCCTGTAAAAAGTATGGACATATAGAAAGAGATTGTAAAGAGGTAAGACCTTTCAATGGCTATTGTTATTCATGCAATAAATTTGGTCATAGAGCTATACATTGTAGATCAAATCAAAGAAGTCAGACACAACATAATAAAAGAAGCCAACAACAACAATGTTCTCAGAATACTACATGTCAGATATGCAATTACAATGGTCACACAACTAAACAATGCAGTATGGTAACTCATATCAATACACCTAAAAATTCAAGACCTCCAGTCATTTGTTACTCTTTTAACAAGGTTGGACACATTTCAAAGTTTTGTAGATCTAAAGCACAGAAACAAGAAAGGCCTAGTAATTCTCAAGGATCTCTATATGAAGAATTTGGAGTAGTTAAGTTTGTGAGAGCTACAAAAATTTCAAGCAAGATTTGGGTTGAAGTAAAGAAAGATAATGGTATTGATAAAGTGGTAGATGAATCCTTACTGGATGCACCTTCTACTTCTAGATAAATGACCCTCATGGTCATAGGGGGAGATAGATTAGCTCTGAACCCATCTGTGGCTGGTATACTCACCTCTGAGTATGCACTTATGGTTTTATGCACTTGGTTACAAATTGAAGCAGTATGCAAGAGCGCACAATTTTTATTATAGCAGGAATTGATTTTAGAATTTGCATTTGAAACCCATGCTATGACAGTGAACATTAATTACAAAAATTTAATTTATAAGTCACCAAAGATCTATTATCTTCACTTCTACATTTGAGATCGATCATTTGAGATTGTCGTTGTTTAATAAGCAAAGAGAGTTAAAGTTTTCACAGAACCCTAGCTTGGACATGTCATTTCAAAACTCCTTTTGGAACCCTATTTGAGCGATTAGGAAAGTAAGTAATGGCGACTCCTGTAATCTTTGATATCACTGAAAGGAAGAGATATTTATTTAAGAAGCACTCGTTCAAGTCAGTGTTAGATGATATAGAAGGAGCATTTTGTAAGACTCTATTAGGAGTCATGCATATCAAAGATATTCATGCTTACATTTACTATAAGAAGGAGTCTATAGGTGAAGATAACATAATGTTTCTTATGGCATCGATGATTAACCCTAATTGTTCATTCAAGAACAAGTTCTCACATCTCTCAGAAAACCATATTATTGAGTATGCAAATGCGTATGAGTTTTATGAATCAGAATGGATTAAGATTTTACTCAATAGGATTCATGATGATCTATTTTGGATTGGTGAAGTCCTTGTTTGCATTACAACTGATCTCATTCATGAGATGACTCGACTCTCTAAAAATGGTCCCCTTCTTCCCACAGGAAAAGATGTCAAGAAACACATTGAGCAGGCATGTAAGTCTAGGAGTGATAAGTACGACATGACTATTGAGCCCTTAAAATAGAAAGACATTAAACTCATTGCTATGATCCTTGGATACAAATTTCAGCACACAAGTAGATTAAATAGTGTATCTGCTGATACAGTTCTGGCAGCCATAAGGATAGTGAAAGATAAACTCACTACAACCTTCATGAGATCTTGCACACACAGTTGATAGAGAACATTAGAGCTATAAAACATGACAAAAGAAAAATATTCAGATTTGGTTCACTAATCATTTACATGTACTATCATATTGTTGGTAAAGTTTCTAACCATTACCTAGACATAAGTAAACCTACATTACCTCATATTTCATTTAAATCTACATTTGAAAGCACTCTTAAGGATCATATGGATATCAAGATCAAGACATTCAAAATTAAGATGCAGAAAAGGTTCAAGATCCCTGAGAATATAATTGACAAATACAAGGATACTATATGTTTTATGGTGGAAACAAATTCTACATGCATAGAAGAAGTTGAGCCTGGAACTAAAAGGATTCATCTACTTGGTTATGAGGTAGATGAACATATTCTGGAAGGATATGGACAAGTCCTTCTATCTGCACCTAAAGATCCAAATGAGCCTAGATGGCGCACATATAGAGAAAAGAGAAGTCAAGTTGATTATGTCCTATACAGTGCAAAAAATAAGAGGAAAACATCAAGGATTACCTCTAATATTCTCAAAATTCATGGTGTCACCCAAGCAGACCTAAACAAAGCAAGGGAAGCTAAAATTGTTAAGGAACTTGAGAGTACACCTGCACAAGTCAAGACTGAAAAACCTAATGATATTCAAAAGAGAAAAATGAATAAGTCTGCAGAGAACACCTTTGTGCCCTCGACCATAATATGCACAAGTCCTTCTATCTGCGCCTAAAGATCCAAATGAGCCTAGATGGGGCACATATAGAGAAAAGAGAAGTCAAGTTGATTATGTCCTTTACAGTGCAGAAAATAAGAGGAAAACATCAAAGATTACCTCTAATATTCTCAAAATTCATGGTGTCACCCAAGCAGACCTAAACAAAGCAAGGGAAAACTTGAGAGTACACCTGCACAAGTCAAGACTGAAAAACCTGATGATATTCAAAAGAGAAAAATGAATAAGTCTGCAGAGAACACCTCTGCACCCTCGACCATAATTGATCTGGAGTCCTCTCCGCCCTTTGTGCCAAGAAAGATGACCAGAAGAAGGAATAAAATTTTCACAAGCCACCCATCTTCAAGGAAAACTCGAAGAAAAGTAAAGAATACTCAAGCACCTCCTGGGGTAGGATTCAAACCTAGTTTGGAAGTATTGAGATCCAGAATTATTGATGAAGGTAGATTAGATTCAATTGCAAATGTCGATGATAAGTATCAAGAGATTGATAAATCAGAAATACATTCTATGATTATCACACATATGATTAAGTTCAAAAGTTTAGTTTTCAAACTTAAGACAGTCATCCCAGATAAAAGGGTGTGTACAAGAAGATGAGTCCACTTGAGGTAGAACTTTTTAACTTAGTCATTTTCCTAAAATTATACTTCAAGACATGAGGTGACATTTGTAAAAAGTGGGGTGACATTTAGCTTTAGGACCCCGAGCCTTAATTCAAATTGTCACCTCATAAGGGATGGGGTCCCGAGGCTAAATAGGGTCATGCTCAAAACGGGGTGATGTTTGAAACGCTACTACATCCCAGAACGGGGTGATGTTTCATACGTGACCCCATTTCGAAAACTATATAAATTTTTTTTGACACTTTTATTGTTATTTTCAGCTAGCACGATCCCACTCCGGAGCTTTACCCCATTTTGTTAGAGACCAAATTCCTTCAGGGGATGATGTTTTCTACACCACCTCTACATCTTCGCTTCCTGTCTACACCCCTTGCACTTAGGTCTTTTTTTTAATATATTAAGTTTAATTATTGTTTTTATTTTTTTTTAATAGTATTTATTGTTATTTTTATTATGAAAAATGTAATATATGTCAAATTTATTTAATCAATTATTATATGTAAATTTTAAAATTAGTTTAGTAAATGTATTTAATTTTTTCTTGTATTTAGTATATATATCGTAAAATGTACAGTAGAAAATATACAATAGAAAATTAAAACAAATGAGAAACCCACACCACATGTACCTGAAACACATAACTTGTAATTTTGTAACCTTCAATTTTTAACACATAATAGAAACCCTAGTACCTATGAATGGGTCCTCCC
>MU223644.1:1612620-1634971 GCA_018584345.1 Thuja plicata
TAATTGTTGTCCAAAATCATTTTCACTAATTTCATGCATGCAATGTCCAATTAATGAAAAATTTCCACAAGTAGTGCATTGTCCAGAAATACATGAACTTAAGAAAAATATTTCCCCATTTGATCTTCCACAAAAAAAACTTGCTACAAACTCCCTGATTTTCTCAAGTGGTATATTAATGTCACAATTCTCTGTAATCTTGTTACCATGTAAAATACATCGTATATATCAAAAAACATCATAGTGATCATGGAATTGAATGTGTATTTCGCAACAACAAGAAATTCATTGCTTATTGATTTTCACATACCAAGGCTTGCATTTTTCAAATGATCTTTGACTAAGAGTAATTTTCCCAGGTAACACAACCTCATCTAAAAATTTCTTGTAAAATTTAGTTTGTGTTGTGTCTAATAAGTGTTTTGGATGAGGATCACGAACTTTACACCCCACTCTTAATTTTAAAACATCTCTCGCATTAGATGAAACCCTTGTATTATCATGCCAATACTTTTCAAGCAATGATTTGATTTAAGACTCAATTTCATGTCAGATCGTGGGAGTCTACCACTAAAACTCCAACATTGGTTAATTGGATTGTTTTCAATAGTTGACCTTCTCCTTGCTTCTCTTGCCAATGTTTTAGAATGCATTTTTAAAATTCCACTAATCATTTTAACCATTTTTTTATCCAAAGTGTTTTTATTGACTATAGTAGTTGTTATGACTCGTCGTGCTGTATTGCTATCTTTTGATCGACTAATTTTTCCAATAGATTGAATGGCACTAGAAATAGTAGATATAGCATGTTTAACATATGAATATTTCATATTTTGTTTCACTTTAATGCCTAGTCTTTTCATTACTTTTCTCATTTTCCACATTCTCATCAATTGAATCACAAGTTGACATTGAAATGTTAATTTTTTCCGATAGAAAATTTCTTTGTATATTTCATTAGCTTACTTTGCTATCTGCCTCAAATAAATCTTACCGAAAAGACCATTCAAAATATTACTTTCAATATGTAAAAATTATTTTTCATTTTCATTTAGGAAAGGAATTTCATTGCTCTTTGCATCAACATTAGCAAGATTTTCATATGCATCAACATTAGGAGGATTTTCATTTGCATCAACAAAAGGATTTTCATTTTCAACGACATTAGGACGATTTTCATTTGCATGAACATTATGAGGATTTTCATTTGCATCAACAAAATGATTTTGATTTTCAACAACATTAGGGATATTTTCGTTCGCAACAAAAAAAGGCTCTTCATTTTCAACAACAATAGGCAGATTTTCATTTGCAAATTCTCTAAGTTGAAAATTATGATTAGGCCCCATTGATTCAATTTCATCACTACAATATGCAATTAATAAGTTTCTATACATATTATCATCTATTATGATAGGTTGAGTATCATTCAATGTTGAATCAAAGATGTACCCGGAACATCACTACAAAGTGCATTCAACGATATGCTAGCATTTGCCTCTTTCATATTTGCATCTTCTACATCAATTGTATCTCCCATGCTATCTTTAATGTTTGACTCTTCAATTGTTGTGGATCCAAAAGCTTAATTTTGATTCATTTTGTGCATCCTCATTCTTCTATCTCTTTGACATTTAGCCTCTTTCTCTTTCTCCAATTGAATTTCCTCATCAGTCATAACCCTCCTGTGTTTCTTCTTTTGACGTTCTTTACATTCCATGATTAATAATTGAAATCAATCACAAGAGTGTCTTCAATAGTTTAAGCTTGCAAAAAATTGTTCAATGTGCTCTCAATGATTGATGCCTTCAAATGGAGAATATAATAGTCAATAAACAATGCAAAAATTGTCCAAAACCTGCACATTCGATCAATGTCGACCGTACTTCTAGTACAAGATTGCTGATGCAGTAAAAAAACATAGAAGATTTAAAAAAATGGTCAAATATGAGACGGGGTGACATTATGAAACAAGGTGACATTTCAAAAATGAAACATCAGCCCATTTCATAACGTCACCCCGTATCATTTTAAGCCAATTTCCAATGGCTACAAAATGAGATGGGGTGACGTTATGAAACAGGGTGACATTTCATTTTTAAAACGTCACCCCATGTTACAACATGACCCTGTGTTCTAAAATTTAAATTTTCCCCACCAAAAGTGGTTCAGGTTTAGCTTTGGGAAAGGCTTGGTCAACCGACCCTTGGCTTTGGATCTGGTTTGACCTCAATGTTGAAGGCCATGTCCATATGCAGACACAAAACTCACTTTGGCCTCAAATTGGATTGGGTTTTTTGAGGATTTTTTTTGCAAAAAAAAAACCCAGTATAGATAAGACAATGAAGATTCATAATATGTAATTTTATATTAAATTTGATTAATATTTATATTTTCAATCATTTTGTACTAAAATAGGTCTATAGAAAAGAGAACACAAGCATTTTGTAATTTTAATAACTTTTTTATTTTAAAGTTTATTGAAAAATAAATTATATGACATGAAACTACACATAATTCTACACACTTCAAAAAAAAAAAAAAAAAATCATATGTTTAGGGCAAATTATGCTTGTCATACACACGAGGTTTTATAAACAATGATTGAGCCCAATATATAATTAATTAAAAAAAAAATTTAACATAAAAATATGGAAAAATATTTTCATCAATCTTAAATGTGTTAATTACCATTTCCCAAAAGAGTTTAGATAAATAGTTTCATTTGAGTCTGATTTCGCTTGCCGTACACATGCATGGTATAGTCCTAAATGAGTAACTTTTAAAATGAGGGTTTTAGTAATCCTTATTGAAATTTGAAATTTATCATCTGGGTATTTTAAAAAATAACATATTTGGAAAGTAGACTTTGAATCCTAAAATTTTATATTAGTGACATTTTGGAAGATTTCATGTCTACGTGCCTCAAATCTTTAGGTCAAATAGGATGAATTTGAAAAAATAGTAAAAATAGTTCCACTTTTTGGCCAAAAAGTGGACTCAACTTCTTGCTAGCACCCAAATTATGGAACATTCTGGATTCATTGAAAAGAAAAGATTTAGAAGAACATATGAGAATTAGAGATAAGACATTAGATGACCTCCTTACTATTTGTTCACTTGATGAGAAGTTGATACTATTGGATTTGGTAAAGCCTCATCTGAGATCTAAGACTAGAACTCTACACATAATGAATAAAGAGTATGAGTTGGTTGCAAAGGAGAAAAAAAAGCATTTGAGATAGTATTTCTTAACAAACACAAGTACCCTTCAACTGCACCTATAACCAAAGTTACTCTAGTTCCCTCCAAGCAAGGAAAAGAATCAGTGATCCCTAATGTGCCTATTATAGGTCCACGGGATTATGTGCCTAATGTTTCATCACCCTCTGATATAGTTAATGATACAGATGAAACTATTCTGATTAATGATGTTGAGATAACCATGGTAGCATCTGATATTGAATTGTATAAGTTTGAAGAAGCCTTGGTAAGCACTAAAGAAGCTGAGATTTTATGTAGTGATAAAGCCTCTTTGTAGGAAGATGAAATCGCAATTGATGACACTTCAAGACAGATAATTGGAAAAGAAGATAAATATAATGTGTCACCCTCTTTTGAGATCTCAGTAAAGAGTGAATGTATGGATGTAAGTTAGAATGCAATCCTTATCCCTTCTACCAAGCCATCTATTTCATTGTTGTCAGGTTTGACGCCTCATACAGCAAGCCTAGATTCATGAGGAGAAGAAGATCAGATCAAGATAACTGTATTGGCTATGGAGAAAGAAAAAGAGAAGAAAGTAATGATAAATCCTCTCTTTCTTGAATCACTCATCATTTTAAACAACTTAGTGCCTGCAGACAAGAAATTGGTAAATATTCAATCAGTTGATGATGTCAATAGTATTTTGTCAAGCTTCAAAGAGAATTTTACAAGTCTAGTAGACTCAACAACAAAAGTTGCAGAAGACAAGCATAATAAGAAAAGGCTAGATGAGTTAATAAAGAATATCTCATTATATCTCAATTCACTGAAGATTGGTCAAGCAATTCTGAAAGAGTTAGCAGAAAAAGGTAGAAAATTGATAGCTAACTGCATGGACAAAGATAAACTCACTTCAGAACATACCAAGAAGATTGAGGAAGCAGACATCTTGATTGCAGATGTAAGAAAATCAGTTGAAGACCCTTCTTAATACATCAATGTTTGTAATAACATTTACAAAGTGCAGTTAGATAAAATTGTGAAAGCCAAGATAGAGATTACCAAGATAAGGGCAAGACAAACACAACTAAGAAATGCACTTGCACCCTCCTTAGATGTACTAAATCAAAACATCAGGCATATTGATGCAGCTATTGCTACATATGATAAAGGCCCCTACATGGATATGGTAAAGATTAAGAAACTCACTTATGCATTATGTGCCCATCTTCAGACTGTAGATGCAATCAAGGTGTTTTGGCAGCAAGAAGTCAAAAACCTTCAGATTGCATATCCAGATGTGTACTTTGAGTAAGTACTTATAGAAATTTTTTCTTTTTTTGACACCTTTGTCATTAATGTCCAAGGGGGAGTATAGTGTATGAAGGAGAGTAGTGTATATAGCTGAATATATGATGTACAGTATGAGGAGATTATATCAGTATAATTGCAATTTTTTGTGTTAAGTCAAAGTTTAGTAACTTGGCCACATTCCTTTGTTTCCATTAATGACAAAGGGGGAGATTGTTGATAATTTGACTTTACTATGTATATGTGACTAGCTTTGTTTTTTCATTATGGCAACAAAGTCATATGGAGTTTTTACAGTCAAGTCATAAACTTTGAAGATCATTATTTGGCTAAGTATAGAAGACAGTGCAGACAAAGATATACCCATTGATCAGAGCACCAGTGCATGTGTGTATGATCAATTCATTGTATGCACCTTTGGATACATTTTTATGCTAAGTCTATATGCACATGTTTAGATATGTTAGTATGGTGAAGCTACAACAAGTCTAAATGTCACTAGAAGTTCAACAAAACAAAGCATGGAGCTGACTATAGTTTTTTATTAGCGTGTATTAATTTATTTTGTAATGGCTATGCGCCTATTTTAATATTTTGTAATCACTTTATTATCATTCATGTAAACATGCTTGAGCCAATTAATTTGGAAGCGTTGTGTATGTTGATTTTAGGCCGACTTAGTCTTAGTTTTGGTTGCATCTATTAAGGCATGTATATATACTTGACACACATTTTTGTATTGATGTGATGGATGTACAGAAGATAGAAAAATATATATAAAGAAGAGCAATATGTTTTCAAATAGTATAATATAGAGCTCTACTAGAGGTTAGAGCATCAACACACAAAAGGAACTGATCAGACATCAGTGTCATAGCAGTAGTTCACCTTTCAAATATTGCGTGTATCTTTTATCAGGGAGTTGAAGCCTTCTTCTTATTGAGCAGTGAGCTCTAGTAGTGTGCCATCCACCTTTAACAGGGTTTGTAAGACTCCTAACAAATTCAATGTACTCAACATTGTAATGACTACTCCTAACAAGTCAAAGGTACTCTAACAAGTTCATAAGACTAGTACAATTATTTGTGGGTACTAATTCCCACCAGGGTTTTCCTCTGGGAAAGGTTTCCCCGTAAACATATCCTGAGTTATGTGTTATGGTTCATATGCTTTTCTTATCTATTCTATTGGGCTAATTTTCAAGAATTAGGAAATTATTAATTGCTTAACACTAATTCACCCCCTCCCCCCCCCCTCTTAGTGTTCCCATTCTTAACAATAGTATAGTGTTTTTCCTACACTAGTATGAGTTGATTTTGCAATGCACTACACGTTCTTTCCACAATTTTCTCAAATATGCTTTCAAGTATAGATATACATCTCAAGAAATAAGCAATAATGTCTTATGCATTTTTTAGAAAAATAACTCTTTACAAAGTATGAAAATAACAACTTATAATACTTTAGGCTTATTTCTATGAAACCAACCAAATTAAAACTTTAGGCTTCCCATCAAAAACAATTTTTGCATGAGATGACATATCACTAGTTTCCATAGTATATTATCCATTATCAATATCAGTAAGCAACACTTTCTCCATTTTTATAGGGGTTTCTATATGGAAATTTACCTCACTAGACTCTACTTCCAAAGTCAAAACATAGATTTGATAACCCATGTCTTTCTTCTTTTGTTTGTCCCTCTTGTAAGCTAGGGTTATCATTAGTCTCCAAATTATTAGGCTCAACATCATCACATCTATTTCCAATCTCAAGCTCGGATTGATTCTTCTCCTTTCTAACCTGATTAATTTTTTCTCTTTCTATTCCTAAGGGATTCACCTTTCACAAAGTTCTTGGTCATTTTGGGTAGGGTAGGGTTAAAAGAGTTTAAGATATATTTCAAAAAGGCAACATAACCAAGGTCATTGAAATCCATCTCATACCCTCCAAGTCTTTCCTGATTGTTTCTAAGTGGTTCTTTTGGGGGTGTTTCCTATGAACCCTATTGTAATAGACCTTATTATCAGACAAAGTATCCTCAGGGTTTTTAGAATTATCCGAGCAATGTACATGCATATTATAAATGAATTCACTAATTCATTTGGAATGAGAAGGCTTCAATAGTATGGACATAGGTTTGACATGTTCCATAATGAGTAAAATAAGTCCTTCGTGAAGGACTAGTGATTATTAATTCTTCTTATGTTCATTAATACCAGCCTAAAGAGAGGCGATCAATCGTAAGTCATTGAAACCAATCTATTATTCCTAGAGTGGTTTAAAAGTGTGAACTGGTAACTAAACAAGCTAGTAAAGTAGCCATCAGAAGTGATGTACCTCATAACAACCTCATCCATGTCTTCCTAGGTGGCTTTCATGACTCCCTAGTCATAATCTCCATTACCAGTTTACTTAAAATTCGTGTGTTCATTATCAAAGAAGAAGATGGAAATATCTTTAGTTGAGGTAGCCTAGTCTTTGGAGAACTTTTTTTAATCTTTAATTAACATTCTTACATGAATTCATCTATGAGATCTTTAGTGACGAGGATCTATATTTAATAGAATTATCGTATTGTATTCATAAATCCGTCAAAAAAATATTTAGTGATGACCGAGTCGTAGCCATGTAATTTTTCTAGGTACGGGGTGCTATCCCTATGGAAAGCTTTGCCCAAATTATAGGGTCATTTATCCATTGTTTGAAAAAGTAGGCTTGGCTCTATTTTTGTTACCTCCCATTGAACAAAAATTGAGACTAGAAAAAAATCCACAACTAAGGAAAAGATGACAAACATAAAGAAATAAATACTCAAAAAGTGTGGGGATAGGAGAGTAGTTATTACAAAGGCCCAAGTAGACTGTCATTTTGATTGCCTTAATTTCCATCCCATCGTAATCTCTAAACAAGTTAAGTTTTTAAATTATAGTGAAGCACATAAGAATTATCATCATTAGGCCCAAATGCCTCCTTTTAACACATTTGAATGCTATCAAAAGGTGATAGTTTTAAATTTTATAGGTAGAATGTCATTAATCTCACAATAAGACATTGTCTTCGGTCACCCTATAGTTTGCAATAAAAAAATTTGTGACTATTACCTTCTTGAAAAAAATGAGACATAATGAACACATTGACACTATTAAGAATTTTTTGGTTATCAACTACAAGATTATTTATAGTCTAGCTTATTTTTTGTATACCTTTATGAAAATTCACAATGATTAAATGGTCATTTTGAACCCAAATTATCCTAAAGAAATTAGAGGTAACCATTTCAGTCCATGTTAAAATGAAATTATGAAAACAAAAATATTATATTTATTATAAATTTGAAATAAAAGAATATTCTCAACAATTTTTTTTTTATAAAAATGAGATATTTTTAATTAAAAATTAATTAAATTCATGGATAAAGTAAAATAATTCGAAAATAAAATTAAAATTTCTTTAATCACATTAGCGAATAAAATAAAATATCTTATATGGATATCTAGAAATGTTAAAATAAACATTTTTATTATATCTATATTATTTAATTAAATTAAAAAATAAAAGAGGCATGGATATTAAAGAAGCTTTAGGAGCTCAAGGTTGATTAGTTGTCTTCTATTTTTTAATCAAGTTTTGTAATCTTTTGGGAGTAGGGATAACATCTCAGTTAGTAAAATATTGTAAATGTGCTCCTTCAATTTTGTTTAATATTAAACAAGACATAAAATGTAGTTGTCTATAACTACTTCTAAAGGAGTATAATAAATAAATATACTATAATATAAGCTAGTATAAGCTTATGTCAGTTTGTTTTCAAGAACATAGAAGTTTTTATAATTTCAATATGTAATACATCTTATAAACAATATAAGTATGGGTTTCTTTTATCAAAAGAATAATACATATAAGATTTTTTTCCCTTTTCCATATTATTTTTCTTTCACCAATGTTGTCCAACGCTTACATGAAAATACAAAAAAAATTATTATAATAGAAAAATTGCTTGTTGAAATTTTATTTGTAATGCTTAGTTTTTTATTGCTCGTAAAAACAGGTTTTAATGGGGACTCAACACCCCTTACATTTAAAACAAAAAAGATAGACAACATTAAAAGAACTAAACAGAGACATGACTGAGACCTAGCCCGTAGCACCTAGGACAAGAATAGAGGACCAGATGAAAAAGCTAGAAACCAGGTAGTCCCTCAGCAACCAAAATCCAAAAAGAGAAACAACAAAAAAATAGGGGAGAACTAGGTGAACTCTAGGCGAGTGCATTCCGCTTCTTTTTTATCCTTGAAGACCTTCTTGATGGCTGCATTAGAGTCCGAAAGCTCTGAAATCCTATCTTGTTTTTTCTTGTTCTTGGCTGAACGTGTGCGCTTTCCCAGACCAGTATCTTCCATGTCATCTTTTTCTTCCTCAATCTTCACATTTGGGGAGCCAGAACCCAACTCTCATCTAATGGAATTAAAACACTCCATAGAAGAACCCATGAAGACATTGTTATCCTTCATGTGTTTCTTCAAAGTGTTCTCCAGAATTTCAAATCTGTCATGCAGAGTCTTTAAATTTTTAGCATCCTCATTCTTTTACCATCAACCCCGACAATCCCAGAAACTTGAATACCTTGGATAAGATCAACATGAGCGGAAAGAGAGCAAAATCCGAGATGGAGGCTTTTGATTTCCTTAAATACCCATTTCATCAGACGAAATGAGTACATAGACATTGCCTTCAGAGTTTGAAGAACTCCAAATGGGGGCTCCATTTTGTCGTCCATATCATTTTGAAGGAGCTGGACATTCTGCTCATGCATATCCACCAATCTAGAGAAAATAATGTTCCTTGAGGTTGTAGAGATGTTTCCCTTCTCAGCAGAGTCGTGGCCCAGGGTTTCCTCCTCTTTCCTCTCAAACTGAACTTCCATAATCACCTCAAGCTTCGGAGAGATGGGAATATCATGCTCTTTAGAACTTGCGTAATTAACCAAGATAGGAACTTTTTGGCCACCCACATCTTCCTCGGCAACCATAGGATCTTTACCTTTCTCCTTAGCAGTATGGGCCCCCAAAGATTTGTCCTCATCTTCACCAATAATACTCACCAAAAAAAATAGAGACTCCTTACTCTCATCTTCAGATTGAGAGTGGGGGATATAGTTAGTTTCTTCATAACCATCCGCACTCTCACCATTCGAATCTGTGTCCATTCCATTATTTGTAATGCTTAGTTATTTCAATAACAGAAATTTATTAAAATAAATGGTTAAAATATTTAAAATTGTAAGTTAATAATAAACAATTTATGTTGTGATAAATAATAAAAATAGTCTTTTTTAATAATTAGATGGAAATAGATAATGTAATTCTTTAATGTATGAATTATTTTATGATTAGAAATTACTTCAGTACACAGAAATGAATAATATAGATTTTGGGGATAAAAAAATCGTAGACCTTGTTCTCAAATTTTAAATGAAATTGGAATATATGGGAAGAATATTTTTTTGAGTAATTAAAAAATGGAAGATTATTTTGGTGTTTTCATTTACTCCTTTAATGAAAATCCTTTATCATGCTATGAGCATGATCTAAGAAGGTTGATACTAGACATATCCTATTGAACCCAGATTCCATACATGATTAACTAAGGAGGGGTTGTCTATCATATGTGCTTATATTTTTAACCTCTCATATTTGTGCTTGACTATAAAAAGGTTTTGATTTCTATGTTGATCAAAGAAATGGTGCTAGATATAATTATATTGACACATGGATTATATCTCAGGATCTAATCAATGATTAACAAGTAAACTAATCTATCTAAATGAGGGGTGCCTACCTCTTTTCTATATTGAGTATTATAATAGGTGATTTTGAGGTTATTTGAAAAGTGTTGAATTATATATTATTACTTTAGATGTATAGAAGGTTTGATGATACATTTTGGGTCAAATGCATGTTTCTTGTGAGGATTCAATGTCAAAGAATGTCTAAGGGCATGTTGAAATGTTCAATTATAGCATCTTTGTATCATCCAATATTCCTAGTATAAAAAATTAATTTGTATGTTAATGAAAAATATCATTGTAGTTGTTTGGATTTTATATTGCTTGTTTATTATCTCATTTAGACCCCTTAACATTTCCCTACATTAAGTAGCACCAACAATGGTTTAGTATAGAAGACTTGGGAAGGGTAAATTGTAGCTAAATGGATGCTATGGAAAGAATCAAGGTTTCTATCATGACCTATTAAAACATTTTAATAGTAATCTTATTGCAATAATTGTATTACATATTTTTTATTTTAAAAAGATGCCAAAACTGGGGGCTGACCCGAACAAAAAACCAACACGAGAAGTGTCGATAACCAGCAAAACACCCACAGCAAACCCTCAGCCTATGCCAATTTTGAAAACCAAAAACCAAGAAAGAAAATCAATAGGCCCTAGCTCCAAGACGGAGATGGTAACCAGCCTGGAAGTCCTAATAAGCCCCAACCTCACCATGAGGTTGGTAACTAGCCTGTGGTAGTAATTAGTAGTAGAGTTATCATTAATAGTAATAAACAACAGATAACAATAATTAATAGTAAAAATCAATCTACTAGTCCTAACAGGCCCCAACCTCACCATGAGGTTGGTAACCAGCCTGTAGTAGTAATTAACAATAGAGTTATCATTAACAGTAATAAACAATAGATAACAAAAACTAGAAATTAAATGAAGATCTAACAGGCCCACATCGCCCAACCGGAAAGTCCAGGAAAAAAGGTTAACCATAGACAGAGAAAAAGGGGTCTAATTGGGGTTACCTTCCCCACCTTTCAACAGGAGCTTCAGCTAATCGTCCATAAGGAACTGGTACAGTTTTCATCCTTACGCTCACCTCCCAGGTTCATTTTTTCCATGTGAAGGAGTTGGAGCATAGTGGCAGCCGCATGCATGACCTTCACTGCAAAATCCACAATCCTTTTAAATCTTTCCCTGAGATTATTGATTTCTACTCTCATTTCCTTTATCTCCACCTTGGGGTCTGACAGCAACTCCTGAGGATGAGCAGTACCAATGGGGGTGTCACTCACAGCATCAGGTAGTTTCTCCTCTTTTTTTTTAGGGTCCTCCAGGGTAATATTTATAACCACCTGAGGGCTAGGGGACTATGAAGTTAGGAGCGGTGAGTCTGCTTTTGTCTCCTCAAAGAGTTTTTTCTTTGAGAGGTCATAGGCAGGGAGATTGAAACTGGCAAAGACTTGAGAGTTATGGCTTTTCACAGACCCCTCCACAATAGGGCTTTGCTTCTTTTTTTCCCTTTCCTTCTCCTTGACCTTAATTTTCTTTCCCACTTTAGATTTCCCCCTGGTTGCCTACTTGATATCTTCTTCCTCCTCTGAATCTTCTTCCTCTTCTTCCTCTTCAATGCACCTCTTTCTCACAGATTTTTTCTTGTATCTAGTTTTAGTGGCTATTCTGTTAGATCTCTGTCTACTATCATTCTCCTCCTCCTCACCTTCAGAATCAATGGTGATTTGGTCATCGTCGACCGAGCTCTATTTATTTTTCTTGGAAACTGGGGTTTTGGAGGAAGTCTTGGGGTTAGATAGCGTGACTTGAAGCTCATTAGGGTTCTCAGAATGCTGTATGGAGATATGGAGAGAAATAGTCCTAGGCGGGCAAAGGGCTAAATGGAAATTGTAAAGGCATAGCATTAAGCCCTGATAGAGGATACAATAATTCTGCCTAGATTTCATTTTTTCTCTGACTTCCAGAACAGAAGCTTCCATCAAATGGAGCAGAAAAAATACAAAGGAGATGGAATCATTGTACCTGAAGTGGTTGAGGAGAGGGAAATGGTAGTTGTAATAGGTGCTAAAGTGGCCTTCCAGAGTGATGTACTTCATCAGAATGAGGCACATTTCATTCCATGGGTTGGGCAGTGATAATCTGTTGAATCCTCCCCTAAAACGTTCAGGAATCTCCATTTTTTTCAAGAAACATTTCATATGGGTGTCATCACAGCTTTTGGTGATCTTCTTCCATTTTTTCCCCTCTGTGGACAGACCCATGGCCTGCGCGATAACCTCCTCATTAATCTCAAAGGTTATTCCATTTATTGTTACTTTACGCTCATCCCAAGTTTTTACCAACTGTAGAGAGACCAGTTCATCACTGCCACCCATAGCCTTCATGAATGGGAAGAAATCGCCCTCCTTAAGGTAGTTGAGAATGCACGGATTTTTTATTAAATCGTCCTTGATCCTAGCGGGTTCCACCCGCACCATATCTCTGCCCATCTCTGAGCTGTATTCAAGCAAGTCTTCCTCCTTGGTCTCAACCGACATCCCACCTTTCCTTCCTCTTTTTAGCACAACCCTCACCAGAGAAGAGCTATTAACCCAACAAATGCAGCACTTTTGTCTCCAAATGAAAAACTAGGTGGTAATAATGTTTGCCTTCTCACAGAGTTGGCTCGTACTATTCACATGATTTGTCGATATAAGAGAATAAGCTTTGCATATTGAGAAATGATATCACCATAAAGGCTTGATGTTGCAATTAATCACATCAGTCATTTCATTCTTTCCCTTGCGCGTGTTATGCTCCACGTCTTCTTTCAATTTGAAAAAGCTCATACTCTTTCTAAAATGACATCGATAGCCCGTCTTTCAAGCTGGCAATAATTAATATGACCAAATCCCATATCTCTTATAAAATTTGAAATGATGCGGCACCTCATGAACTTGCCCACCAACTTTTTCGACTGTTAGATAGTATAATATAAATAAATGATTATTTGTATCTTACAATTTTCCAACGAAGTTTACTACTTTGTAAAATATTTGAAGCTTGATTTTTTATTTAGTACCATGATAACTTCGTAGAATCTTTGAGACCATGGAAGTGTCGACTATCAGTTTATGAGAATATTATTTTAGGAAGATGACAAAATTAATAGATTTTAATTGTAGAGGCCCTAGGGGCAAACGATACATAGAGGAAGTAGAAATAATGGAAATCAAATTGCTTAGATACATGGAAATTTTGTGAATATTAGGAAAATTATAATTAAGTTGGGTGTTATAGAAAGAAATAATTCCTAAATAATACTTCAGTACTGTGTTTCTATCTTCAAGTTTGTTTCCTAGTTTAAATATATTATGAAGACCTCTGAATCATGATCTTCGTCGAAGGTGAAATGTCTTCAATCTTTCTCAATACCTCTCTCTCTTATGCTACTATGTTATTGATGGTTTTCAATCCTTATTTATTGTGTGATGGCATTGACAATGTGGTGCTTTAGTTGGAGGTCCACTTTGATTGATTCTAAAAATATCTCTATGGATTTAAATAATGCTAGAATTATCTCTATTGAGCTACAGTGTATATTTCTTTAGAGATGAAGGTAACACCACTAGAGGATGTGGCTCTAAAATTTTGGTACTAATGTGATGGAGAGTAAAATTGGAAGATGTGGATAAGAAGGATTTGGTCCTTAATAGTAGTATTCTATAGATTTGACCTTTTTGTGGTATTTTATTATGAATTATTTTTTTTAATAAATAAGTCATAGCCAAATTTCCCAATTTTTCACTATTCTGTATTTTTAGACCTTGTTTTTTAATTTCAAGTTATTATTTAGTTTATCTAGAATATATATCCATTCTTAGCTTGAAAAGCCAACTTTAAAAGAAATTATATAAATTTTAAATTTATAAAGTGTAGTAAATATTGTAAATTGATATGTTACTTAAAGAAATATGATATTTACATATATTTTATAATTTTGATATATTTTATATTTTAAAAATTGTATAAGTTTATGATTATCTAAATCCACAATGAAGAATCATGTGAATCGTCTACAAGCACACAACAGTCATAAAGTTGAGATCAAGAAGCAAGATAATTTGTACTACTTAACAAGTTTATATTAGTTGCACAATAAATTTGATATACAAATAAGATGGATTACAATACATTGATGGATTGTTTATATAGAAATTAATATCCCTAAAATCATGTAAAAAATAGCTTAAACTAAAAAAGAACACTAGATCTTGATATGAAAACTAGAGTTGTGTGATATGCATGAAGAGCAAGCTTGAGCACAACTAGATTGAACTAATGTCAGTTAACTTAAACTAGTCATGCACGTGGACATATATGCTCAACTATGCATAATAATATGTATGAGAATAATCTAGAGCATCTGTACAGTTAATTTATGAAACATTTGTGAATATACCTAATAAAATGTAAATATCCATACTCTAACAAAAACTGAATAATAATCTAAAATAGTGTATATTTCACCTTTTAAATATTTGATCTAATTTTTTCATGTATTTGAATTTCACCTTTAACAAAATTCTTTCTTAACATATAAAATCAAGCATTCTATTGATTAATACTAACAAAAGTTAATCTTAAATATTTTTTATCAGGGGAAAAACATGTTTTGAAGGGACTCAAAACCCTTTACAGATACTTTTTTTTTCCAGGGATCTAAAACCCCTAACAAACCAACAATTGATTAAGATAAAACTTTATAAAACATTACCAAGATAACAACACAAAGACAACAACTTGACAGGGTATGCATGCATTTCCCAAACTACCCAAATAACAGGCCAAATCCAAACCACTCAACACTCGGGGTTTTTTGAAAAGGCTCCCTTAACCTTGAACAAAACTAAATCCAGGCACAACAAGATTGGGTTTTAATAAGGCACCTTTAAAGGACAGACATAGAGATTTTCAATAAACAAATTGTCCACATACAAATAAACCTCTTGAAAAACACCAACCAATAGGAGAAATAAGGGGTTTTAAAAGGCTCCCCTAACCATAACATTCATCACCCAAAGATGAAACAATTAAGATGCAGTGAAAAAAATTGGCTTTTTCTTGGCTCTCTTAACCTTTCCAAGGGTTTTGGATGCTCCCATAACCTTAATCAAATCAGAAAAAAGAATAAATAAATAAGTGTAGTCCAACCTCAATAAAACCTTCCAAGCCACTATAACCATGAAAGTGATCAGGGGGTTTTGACAGGGTCCTCAAATGTTAAAAGAGGGTTTTGAATTCGTATCCCAAACCAACCTTCCAAAAACAACATCCCAACCTAGAGTCTCAATCTCCACTATCAAACTCTTCTCCACCTCAATATAAGAGGATCTCGCTTCCATATGACCAGTAAAGGCTAAAAACACCCACTTGGACACCACAACCTAAAATGAATACGCTTCTAAGTATCCAACAAGAAGGAAAAACCACATAAAGTTACAAATTGCCTCTCCCATTAAAAGCATCCTACTCTAAAGGAATCATGAAACAAGAAATTTGTAATGAAATGATCCAACCCTAGGTTGAAATCACTCAAAAACCCCAATTCAAATGGAGCATTGCAAAATGAGCACCAATCAATAGAAGAGAGAACACACAAAACAAGGGAGAATAGAAAGAACCAAGTTCTAAACTAGGCCAACACATGCCCAAACACAAACAAAACCCTCAACAAAAAACCAAAAGTAGAAAGCAAGGGCCCTTACAAAGTAGCAACAACAATCTTATCAACAAAAACAATGAGCCACCAAGAGGACCAAAGAAACCAAAAGTGTCCAACAATGGAAGACCACAAAAGAGAACCACAAAAACAAAGAGGCTAGGGATCACCAAGACTAGAGCCAAGAGAGCACAAAAACTAGAGCTCAAAGATGCAAATCCCTCCATCCCAAAGGAAACAAAACACAAACACGTACCTACAAGGGTCGAGGATGCCAAAACACAAATGCCAAAGAGACCAAACACCACCACCAAAGATAAGGAGACAAAAAAAATGCCAATACAAAAGGAGCACCTCCATGAGGAATGACATGAAATAAGACACTAAAAAAGATAACATAGCAAAGATATGCCTACAAGATCTAACCCAATACAACACCATAGATCTTCAAAAGGCAACAAAGACCTCATATAATCCACCAAAGAGAAGACAACACCCTTGGAGACAATGAACCCAACAACACAAGAACAAAGAAAACTAAAACCAACCAACACCCGCAGGAGAGAATAGGAAACCACTAAACAAAGCACAATCACCAAAAATACCAGTAAGTGCAACAAACCACAAATCCAGAGGCCCAAACCTTTACTGCCACAAAATGGGGGAAGCAAAAACACCATAAATAAATAAAACCGCGAGCACCAAACACTCAAAAAGCCTTCATGCCACCAAAAAAACCCAGAAATTTGTAACTCTACCAAAAAAAATGTCCAACTCCCACCCAAACCATGCAACCACCAGCCAATATGAAGGAAAAAAAACTCAAAGAAAACCTAAGGCAAAAAAGAAACCCTCAGAGAAGTTGACAACATGGGAGAAAACATGAGCTAGAGCAGAGAAAAGAGAAGCCCACACACTGCACTAGAAACCAACACCTCGCTGAAACCAATGAGAAAGGAATAGTCATCATCACCTTCAGAATCACTGCAATTAGAGGTCTCTGAGGCAACACCTTCACTCCTAGAAAACCTAGGCGCACATTCCTCTCCCATGCACCTAGACCATTGATATTAGTATAGTTGAATTAATCTTAAATACTAATCTATGGAGATTAAATGAATTTCATTATGTAATTTTTATGATTAATTAGTCATATAATAGTAAAATTTACAAATCAAAAAATGATAGGATTACCATAAAAGGGTTGTTATTATTCTTGCATTTGAGTTAAGATTGTATGAATTTTTATATCAACTTTATGTTACACAACATACGAGATTAGAAATGCAAAAAAAATCATACAATCTAATCTAGAAGCAACAATAATTAATTTTCATCTATTGACAATAAAAAAATTTCATTATATAATCAATGAATAGAACCACTATTATGACTCATGCACTTTAAATAAGATAAACTTATTTTAACTCACATTAAATAAAACTTTTAAATAGTATGTTGTCTTTCATATGGAGTTGACAAGGATGAGTTACCTACATATACATCGATTATTCCCATTATATAAATTGAATTTTCCTAATTTAATAAAGATGCTCTATGGACATGTAACTTAATTTCCTATTATCTCCCATTACTTATTCCATTAAACATAATGATTATAATAATAAATTAACTATAAATTACACAAGACATCCTATTATCCTTTCAGGTAAAAAGAGAAAAGCTTATGTTATAGTCTAATAATTTCAAAGACACTTATTATGTCAAAGTCGAAGTCTTTGCACGCAGGTGACTTCTACCGTAGAGCTTACATCTTTTCTAAAAGACTCATGTCCAATACAACACTCATTCCCCCATCCACAACCAGATTGTGGCCACTCACATATTTGGAATCCTCACTGGCCAAATACAAAGCAGCCTCTGCAATATCCTCTGCTTTAAGACTCACTTCTTTCAAGTTTTTTAAGACCTGAAGCGTTGCCTCCACCTTTGCCTTTGCCTCTGCTGAAGGCGTCATTCCCATCTGCTTCATTAGCCGATCCGTGGGCACTGCGGCAGGAGAAATACAATTCACACGTATACCGCTTTTCCTCAGCTCGGCTGCACCGTTCTTAGTAAGCCCAATAATAGCATGTTTGGAGGCAGTGTAGAAGTAAGGAGTAGCTCCTCCCAGTATACCTGCAACACTAGATGTCGAGATAATGCTGCCCTTTCTATTGTGTATCATAACGCGGGCAGCGTGCTTAATGCCGTGCATTAGTCCTTTTACATTGATTTTCATCACTCGCTCGAAATCCAGCATATCATACCCGGCCACGCTCAATTTTTGGTTGTCGACAACTCCTGCGTTATTATACATAATGTCAAGCTTTCCGTGCTTTTCCATGGCCAAATCCACGGCTGCGCTTACATCTTCCTCCTTGCTCACATCACAGTGGACATATGTCGCCCAGGGAGAAAGGGATTCCGCCACTTTCACGCCAGCATCGTCTGAAATATCTGCAATTATGACTTTGGCTCCATGTTTTGAGAATAACCGAACAGTTGCCTCACCAATACCCCCCGCTCCACCTGTCATTATTGCAACCTTTCCTTGCAATCTGTATACAACAAACAAGTATTTGTTTTCCAAGAAAATCATTTTGAAATAAGAACAAGTCAAGGAATTTACCAAAGCATTGCAATAATTGACACAGAAAGCTGTATATGAGCTTAAAGTCAGCATATGTTATGCTTTATAAACGGTGAGGCTTTCGGAAAACAACAATTTCATTTGAGATAACATTATAAAAGTGAAGAATGTGTAAGAAAAAACTAACCTCCTCCAGAGACTATCTGCAACCTCTCGTATAGACATTGTTAAGGAGCTAGAAATTACTCTCGAATAATAACTTCGAAAGAGCGGACCAGATATTTTAAAAGTGAAACATGTCAAAGCTGCTTTAAGGGCATCTAAAGTACTTGGAGAATGGGTGGAAACACGTCAGGGCCTCGAAGGGCATCTAACCTGTTTTGGAAATAGGTAGAAACACGGATGTCAAAGCCCGTTAAGAGCATTCGAAGGATTATGCGGAAAGGTAGAAACATAGCTTATAGCAATTGAAATGCACGTAATCACTCTTGAGCACGAGTAGACTCCATGATTTCTATATAGAAATTTATATAGGTAATTAATTCGCGGTAGTTAAATATTAAGAATTGAAGTGTTTTCATATGATAAATTGAGAAAGAAAACGAGATGATTAGATTTATTATTCATTTATGTATATATTTTAGTTCTTATGAAATAAATTACATTTTTAAATTTCATAAATTTTAAATGTTAGGTGATAATCTGTATCATTTTTTTTTTAAATTAAAGGGTTCTTTCTACTTTCTAATTAACTTTATCATCTACCTAAATGTTCTTCTTGATTAATATGAACCAAAACTACTCATCTATATTTCAAACATACATTATAATAATTAAGAGTAGTTGAATTACATGTTATAGATCTAGAAAATGCCCTTGAAGAATAGTTTTAAAAAAGCTGATTTTATTGCAACATGTAACTTGCCATACTTTTTCAAAGTGTGACATATGTCAAATCTACTTAAGGACATTTAAAGTACATTTGGGAATAGATAGAAACACATGTTAGGACCCCTTAGGAGAATTTTAAGTATTTTGGGAGATAGGTAGAAACACAAGTCAAGCTGTCTGATTAGGTATCTAAAGCATTCTGAGGAATAGATAGAAATGCTTCAAATTTGTATCATTAAAGCAATTATGATGGACCTAATCACCCTCAAATCTGAGAAAGAGATTCAAATAAGATAATTTTTATAGAGATAAATTTTTTTTTTTAAATTAATTTTTCTATATTAAAGTAAGTCGGGAAGGCTGCCATCCTACTACATATTAGACTTGAACTATCAAAATAAGAAGTTATGGGAGGAAATAGAAAAGTTACAACCAAGTAACCAAAGAACAACACCGCAAAGTTGCATTAGATCTAAATACACTACCTAATGAAGATTAGAGTTATGACCAAGGAGTGGCCCCCATGACATAGTTCGAGATTTCTATTTTGAAAGGCAACGACCCTTTATTTTTGGCATATAATTATTCATGAAGAAACATCCTTAATGAAAGAAACAAAGGGATATATGATGACATGCACATCAAAAAGAGTGATGATTTGGACAAGGGAGCAACCATACCGAGAAGAGCGGCTTGGAAGTCTAGAGAAGGGACTTCAAAAAATGGATAGGATAAGACTGTTGCATGAAATATTACATGAGGGAGACATAGTCCAACATAATTTGTATTAATTTCTTTTTATTATCAAAACATCCTCTCCACTTTCTAATTAATTTTTTCATCTACTTAAATAGGCTTCTTGAATAATGTGAACCAACCAACTCATCTATATTTTTAAACATACATTTACCATATTGAAGAGTAGTTGGAATACATATTATAGAGCTAGACAATATTCTTTAAAAATAATGTTTAAAAATCTAATTTTAATCTAGATATGTTAGGTGCCATACTTTTTTAACTGAGACACATACAAAATCCACTAAGTGAATATAGTACTTCTGGGAATAGATAAAAACACATATTAGGACCCCTCAAAAGAATCTAAAGGACTTTGGGAGATAGGTAGAAAAACATGTCAAGGTACCCGCTTAGGGCGTCTAAAGTATTTTGGGGAATAAATAAAAATACTAAAATTTGTATCATTAAAACAATTAGAATGGACCAAATCATAGTTGAATCCAAGAAAGAGATTAAGAAAAAATTACGTGAACATAATTAATTTTTTAAAATTAACTATTTTGTATTAAAGTAACTGTGAAAGACCCTCGTCTTGGTACATATCAAACTTGAACAATAAGAAGAAGATGTTATGGGAGGAAATAAAAAATTTAAAGCCAAGTAACCAAATAACAACACCAAAAAGTTGCATTAGATCTAAAAATACTAGCTAACGAAGGTTAAGGTTATGCTCCAGAAGTGGGCCCAATGAAATAGTTTGAGATTTCTGGGTTGGAAGGGAATGATCCTTTATTTCTCAACATACAATTTTCAATGAAGAAAAATCCTCAATCATAGAAACAAGGAGATTTATGCTGGCATAAACATCAAAATGAGTCAATGATTTAGACAAGCGGTCAGTCATAACCAGAAGAGGGACCTAGTAGTCCAAAGAGGCAAGTTCAAACAATGGACATGATAAGGCCAGTGCTCAAAATATAACTAGAGGGAACCATAGGATCATAAGAAACACAATCTAATATAGGGAGAGCTCAATGAATAGGGGCTACCATAGCAAGAACAAAATAAATCTTAGAGACATAAGACACTTGGATAGGGCCACAACACTAGAGATAGCATGGGTCACCAAAGCAGGAACCACAATAAAAGTGGAGGGTGTCAGATTCATAGAAGAATCTAAACCAAATCTTTACTCCAAAGGAAAAAAAAACTATAAGATGACATTATTCAACATATTACCACTAGGTAGGATAGGAGTGTAGTTGAGAACTATGAGAAAAAAAGAGGTCCATTACCCAGTTAAAAAAAATATCTATAGTTAAATGGGATCACCTCATAATTCAAAATTTGTCTCCAATTTAATTTAGTAACCTTGAAAGAGATCTCAGTAGGTCTAGTTTGGAGAGGTCCAAATAAACCAAAATCCTCACATAGGAGGTGTGGGAGAAAAGCCTAGTATTACCGTCAACCTTGATGAAGAAAACTTATTTATTGATAATGGATTTGTAAGAAGTAAGGCCCCAGAAGTGGAGAGACATATGAAGGAACCTAATAAAGATAGTGGATAACTCAATAGGGTCCACAAGAGGGTTGAAAGAGAGCGTCCAAGGTGAAAGGGACATGGCATGTTTATCTCATTTCTAGAATCCAAAGACATAATAGTATCTCTATTATTTAGAGTTAATGAAAATTACAAATAAACTAAAAGTACAATGATAAATTTGCACTTTACTTGAAACAACTAGGTTTTATTGTTCAAATATCCAAGAGCGTAATGCTAGAAGAGAAGGCCATATGTGGTTAGATATTTTAGCAAGTGTCAAGTTCTTAACAAAAAAATCATGTCCACACTTCCTTATCTGACACCGCCTTTGAAATAAAGGTGAAATAAGGGAGGCATTTTGTACGTTGGGAAGAAGGTTCCTTTAAGGGCTTACGAAGCATATCCCAAAAAAATAGAAAAATAGAGAGTTAATAGATATGTCTTCCATGGAAACAATAGAGGGAATTTTGTGTGAAGGATGTAACAACAAGATTGAAATATCAATGAGCACTTGGTAGATAGGAGATCTATTAACCTAACCATTTCTAAGGGAGTTATT
>MU223644.1:1647220-1661016 GCA_018584345.1 Thuja plicata
TATCAAAGTAATAGGGGATATTTTTAGAGTAAAACTCTTGATTTCTGGCATTAGCATTACTTTTCAATTGTATAGTTTATGTGTCTTCCATAGAGATGGTTAAAAAAGAGAAATTGTCTTTTAAAGTCCCTTTTAAAATATAATAATAGAATAAATTCTTTTGAAAAGACAAAGTAATTACAAAACTAAAAATAAATAGATAATGCCATTAGTCATGGTGATGTTGTTTTTCCACCTCCTACCGCAGATATTTTATGAGCTTCCTGCACCTCCTTGTATGCTTGTGGAGCATTTACTACTTCTGTAATGTCTTCGAGCTCTGGCACTAAAACATTGGTGTTGTAGATAGTATAGTAGGTTCTCTCTTCCTTGATCTATTTGGCCTTAGTAAGGAATGTTTAGTTATAATTTCCACACAACACCAAACTTGTATTAATCTTTGTCAATTTGTCATATTCCTCTTTACAATAAGTATGACAGGTTGTGATACCATTGATGTTCTATTGCTATTGATTCTTAAGCCCATCTGTCATGGGCATCCTAGAATTGTCCCTCTGCTAATGGTCACAACCAATGTCTTTGAAGTAGCTCAATGCTTTCTCAATCATGTCTTTATCTTTCTCTAAAAGCTTCCTCAGATTCTTCACACTGGTGTTTATGCATTCAATTTTATACCCCAAGCCAAATAATCATATTTGCACAGGCTGATTCTTTGATTTAAGAAGACCTAAGCTGATAGTGGTGGAAATCTTCATATCAACTGTCTCTATATTTGTCCTCATATTTTGTTCATGAGTAGTGTCTTCCATTTTAGCTACCCTAATCTTGGACAATACTGCATTTCGAGCTAAAATCAAGGCATCATAAGATTCACTCAGGTTTTCAATGAATGGGAGGCCCCTTACTTTATAATTTAGAATCCATTCTCATGTAGCCTTCTTGATGCAGGAGCATCTTGGGTTCTTTGGCATTCTTACATCAACTAAAAATATCTCTATTTTCAGGTGTTCATGTCTATTAGTTTCAGTAATTTTGGTGGTGTTCCTTCAATTTGGGACATCTTTTATTGTGTACCTCATGACACATTCTTCACATTGTGTTTGGTCATCGTCTAGGTTCGCACCTCTATCCATTTCTTCAATTTTATCCTAGACCTACTTGTTCTTCACATTTCACGGCCTGATGGAGTTTTTCAATCTTGAGAACATTTTTCCTTTGATTGTGCACCTTCTTGGTGTATCTAGCTATGTCCATGGGGTTGTGGCTGATGCATCTTTGAGATCACACATCATGCTTCGTCTATTTGAGGAAGATTTTTATGATTTGGGTCCTGACATAAATTTGGTATTATGTTTTCCTATCTTGGAGAATATGATTGATCTTGGTTAACTTGTTTGCGTTCAGAACATTTATAATTTGATATAATTGATCTCTAATTAGGAAGAACTTAGCGAGATAACCTCTTGAAGGTTCGACTAGAAAGATAGATTAGATTTCTTTGTATAATCAGGCATGTATGCCTAGAATGTAATATCACATATTTCTGGCCAATTTGATGTAATCTCATGAATCCAGATTAATACGAACCTTTGATCTTGCATTCTCTTTATGTGTTGTTTCTATTTGAGTTTTTCTTTCCTCTATGTGACTCTTACTAGACAAATTGGCATTCCATGATTGTACCAAGTGGTATCATAGCATGTTTCTGATTCTATTGAGGCATATATTGGTTCCTGATCTTGTGAAGTCCTAAATTGATTTGTTGTGGGGTGGAAGAGTGAGGATCTATCCGTCATTTGCAAAGGACTTGTTTAAAGATGGATCAAAGAGGAAATGCTAGAGGTGGAGCTAGGAGAGATGTAGATCCAGCTATGATGGATATATATAGACAAATTGTAGCTAGATTGGAAGTTGTTGAACTGACCTAGAGAAGAGATAGACACATTGAAGATGTAAGTGATGAAGAGGGTTAAATAAATGAAGAACAAGCCGTAGAGGGTGAAGATAAACTTGAACTTGAACATGGAGATGATAGGTTTATAAAATCCCTAACTAGAGTTAATATAAGACCACATTTCAATCCACTTGATTATAATGGAAAGTTAGATTCATATGAATTACTTGATTAGATCACAAAGATGGTGAAATGATTTGATTATGAGGGTACCGATGAGGATAAGAAGGTGAAATATGCTTGCACAAAGTTGAGAGGACATGCATTTTTATGGTGGGAAGATTTCCATACTGATAGAAAAAGAAGAGGCAAAGAAAAGATCAAATCATGGGATAGGATAGTGAACAAATTGAAGGCTAAATTAATACTTGCTGATTACAAAGTAAGTTTGTTTAGAAAATTGCAAATCCTAAATCAAAAGGATCTTAGTGTGAAGGAGTATACAAAAGAAATTTATAGGTTGGATATCAGATCTAGTCATACAAATGGTGATGTTGAAAGGGTTGCAATGTATCTTAGTGGTTCGAGGACATCCATTCAAGATGATCTATAGGTTTGGTTAATTTGTAGAGTGTAGAGGAAGCTTATAAATATGCCCTAAAAGGGTAGGAGAAATTGAACAAAAGATGTGAATAAAGACAAAGATGAAGAGGAGGAAGATTTCATAGAGGAAGAACATTAGCTCCAGTAGAGGAAGATCTTCTGCAAATCAGAACAAGGGAAAGACAAAATTCAAAGAAGAGAGGTCATACCGAAGGGATGAAATAAATTTCCATACATGTAGTGGATCAAGTGGTTATAGGAGAGATGATAGAAGAATGTTTAGAGGACATGTATCAAATGCGGTGGATAAGGACAATGAACCTTCAAATGTACTTAAAGTAATTCAGATAAGAGGACATAGAGTAAGGGTAGATCTACTTATGTGGAGAAAGATCCTACTGAATCTTTCAATCAACCTAACAATGGAGAAGCCCTAATGGTGAGAAGATCCCTATGTCATGAAGTGACAGATCAAGAACCATTCCTGAGGACAAGTTTGTTCAAAACAAGATGCAAAGTTGAAGAAAAACATTTGCAAAGTGATCATTGATAGTGGTAGTTCAAACAACCTAACCTCTGTAGAATTGAGAACAAGTTGAAGTTGCAAAGATTGAAGCATCCAAATCCATATAAGATAGAATGGATAAATGATGATTATAAGCTACTGGTAAATGAACAATGTTTGGTAAAACTGAAGATAGGATCTTATCATGATGAAGTTCCTTGTAATATTATGCCCATGGATGTGTGTCATGTCTTGTTGGGTAGACCATAACAATATGATAGACAAGATTTGCATGATGGAAGAAAGAATAGGTATACAATTATTTCTAATGGGATGAAACAAGTGTTGTTTCCTTTGATAGAGAATCCTAAGCGTGAAATTTGTACCAGTGTTAGAGTTCGTTTGGTGGAAGGAAATATTTAGATGGTTTGAAAAGTGATAGTATGTGTCATGCTTTGATCCCTAAGAACATTGATTTAGTATCAGAAATAAACAACCTAAGGAGACAAGGGAGTTGTTGATAGAGTATGAAGACATAATCTTAGATAATGAACTTAATGGATTACCACATGTGAGAAGTATTAGACATTGCATGGATCTAATCCCTAGAACTATTTTTCCTAACAAATAAACACACCTAATGGCACCTGCAAAAAATGAAGAGGTGAATAGAAAAGTACAAGAATTATGGAGGAAGGGTTTGATTAGAGAGATCTTGAGAGCATCTGTAGTGCCTAAAATATTAGCACCTAATAAGAATGGAGAGTTCATGATTTGTATTGATTCTAGAGAAATCAATTGGATCATAGTGAAGTATAGGTTTCCTTTGCTGAGGATGGATGATATAATGGATTGTTTAAGTGGAAAAAAGTATTTTGCAATGATAGATTTGAAGAGAGGGTATCATGAGATCAAAATCAAAGAAGGCGATGAGTGGAAGAGTGCATTCAAGACAAATCAAAGATTGTATGAGTGGTTAGTAATGCCTTTTCGACTGAGTAATGCACCTACTACTTTCACACGGATGGTGAATGAGGTATTGAAGAAATTATTTGGTAAGTTTGTGATTTTTTTTTATCTAGATGACATTGTAATTTTCAGTAAGGAAAAAGAGGATCATTTGATGCATCTGAGACAAGTGTTGCAGAGATTAAGAGAAGAGAATTTGTTCGTAAATATCAAGAAGTGTTCTTTCATGAAAGAAGAGATAATTAGGATTTGTGATTTTAGCATAGGGATTGGAGATGGATCCTAAGAAGGTTAAAGAAACTTTTGAATGGCCTACACTTGAAAGTGTTGGAGAGGTAATATCATTTCATTGAGTGGTTAGTTTCTACAAAAATTTTATCAATAAATTTAGTTTAGTTTGTATTCCTATAACTGAGACAATGAGAGGTGACCAAAAGGATTTTAAGTGGACAAGTGGAGCACAAAGGAGTTTTGAATTGTTGAAGAAAAAGGTTACTGAACAACCCGTGTTATCTTTACCTGATTTCTGTAAAGTATTTCAAGTAGATTGTGATGCATGAGGAGTGCAATCGGAGAAGTACTAACTCAAGAAGGTAGAATAATTTCTTATTCCAATGAGAAGTTGAATGATGCAAAGAGAAGATTTTTAGTTTACATGATTCAAATTTCTATGCACCATAATTCAAGCTTTGAATAAGTGGAGACATTATCTATTGCCTAAGGAGTTTGTGGTGTACACTGATCATCAAGCATTGGAATACTTGACCAGCCAATTTAAGTTGAATCAGAGACACATGGAATGGGTAGAGTTCTTGCAGAGTTATACTTTTGTGCTGAAACATAGGAGTGGTAAGCCAAACAAGGTTATTGATGATTTGAGTAGAAGAAGGAATTCATTTATAGGGATGAGCGTTGAGGTGTTAGGATTTGATGATTCGAAGAATTTTTCTGAGGAAGACCCAAATTTTGCAGAACCTTGGAAAGCTTGCAAAGAACCTTTTCTTGTAGACCGAAGAAAATGGTTGGACTATTTCATTTAATAATATATGTTGAGAAGAGGAATTGAATTGTGTATACCTAGGAGTTCAATGAGGAATAATAGGATTAAGGAAAAACATTGTGGATTATTAGCAGCACAGTTTGCCATTGATAAGACAGTGGATTTGGTAAGTGAAAATTACTTTTGGCCTCAAATTCATAAGGATGTTAGGAAATTTGTTCAAAATTGAAGAATTTGTCAAGTTGCTAAGGGAAGTAGTCAGAATACTAGATTGTATACACCTTTGATAGTACCAAAGACACCTTGGAAGACATTAGCATGGATTTTATACTTGGGTTATCGAAGACACAAAGAGGTAATGATTCAATATTTGTGGTCGTAGAATTTTTTTCAAAGATGTCACATTTCATACCTTGTAAGAAGACTATAGATGAAATACATGTAGCTGATCTATTTTTCAAATAAGTTGTGAGATTGCATGGATTACCTAAGAGCATTATTTCAGATAGAGATACTATGTTTATTGGTTTATTTTGGATGACACTTTGGAAGAAGATGGATACTGATTTGAATTTAGCTCTTCATTTCACTCATAGACAGATGGACAAACAGAGGTAGTAAATAGGATTTTGGGGAATTCGTTAAGGTGTTTGGTTGGAAAGAACACTGCAAATTGAGATTTATTTCTAGCACAAATAGAATTTGCATATAATAATTTAGTGAATAAGAGTACATGGAGGACACCATTTGAAGTAGTTATTAGAATCAATCCTAAAGGAATATCAGAATCAAGAGATATCAATCATGAGGTTAAGAGGAGTGCACAGGAAGAGATATTTTTAGATCACATGAAGTCATTGCATGATAAAGTAAGACAAAATTTGAAAGATATGAATTAGAAAAACAAGGAAAGATGATATAAGAAAAGAAGACATAAGGAGTTTTAGCTATAGACGAAGTGATGGTATATTTGGAGAAAGGTATATTTTCTATTGGAACCTACAGTAAGATGAACATAAGGATGTTTGGACCTTGTAAGATATTGAGAAGATTTGATTCAAGGATGCATATGAAGTTGAGTTGCTAGAAGATATGGATGTATTGCCTATATTTAATGTTATCGATTTGTATGAGTATCATGAGTTAGATTTTAGTGAAGTTGATGGATAATATGTGGACCAAAAGTATCCTAAGAAGAAGATGGAGGAGATTGAAGGGATTTTGGATAGCATAGTTGGTAAAAGCACTAGAGGTAAATAGTATAAGCAATATATTGTCAATGGAAGGAAAAAATAGTTGCAGATTGTTAATGGATTTCTTAGATGGAGGTTAATCATCTTGGTTTTCCTTTAGCCCCAACAAAGTGAGATGCTCACTTTTGAATAACCTAGAGTGTGTATGTAGGAGAAACTTGGGTTCTTTTTCAATCTTGCATTGATGAAAAATATTTATATTTTCACTTATTCCTATTTGCTAGTCTTAGTAATTTTGGTAGCATTCCTTAAATTTGACACATCTTTAATTATGTACCTCATTACATGTTTTTCACATTGTGTTTGATCATCGACTGGGTTTGCATGTTCATTACTTTTTTCTAGATGGATATTTCATTGATTTTGGCCCATACCTATTTTTTCTTCACATTTCACAACCTGATGGAGTTTTTCAATCTCACAAACCTTTTCTTTGGATTGTGCACCTTCTCGGTGTATCATTCAATATTCATGGGGTTGTGTTCGATGGATCTTAGGGATAACACATCATGTTTCATCTATTTGACAAAGACCTTTACGATTTGGGTCTTGACCTACATTTGGTATTACATTTTCTCTCCTTAGAGAATGTGATCAATCTTGGCTGACTTGTTTGCATTGCAGACATCTATAAATTGAGTTAATTGATCTCTAGTTAGGTAGATCTTACAGAGATAACCTCTTTAAGGCTTGACAAGAAAGATAGATTTAATTTTATTGTATATTCAGGCATGTATGTCTGGAATGTGAGAGTACATGTTGTTGGCCAATTTGATACAATCTCATGAATTTGGATTAATGTGAACATTTGATCTTGCATTCTCTCTATCTCTTGTTTTTATTTGAGTTTTTATTTCCACCTTGTGACTCTTGTTGCATGGATTGGATGAATATCTTTAAGGTTCCTCCATCTGTGACTGCACCACTTGTCAAATAGGATATCCTCCTACAATTGATTAATCGATTGTTTATTTTGATTTGTGGTTGGATAAAATGGCATCTTAGCAATTAAGAAACTAAGAAGAGAGAGGTGCTAGAAAAATACAAGCCTTTGAGATAGTAATTGCATCATCAACTTTAGTTGATCTTTGTCCAATTTAGTTTTCTCGATTCTCTTATGAATTAGGTTATTCAAAAATTGTCATAGGCCCACATTCTTGTTGAACTCAGGATCTCTAGTGTTGATCTCAGGATCTCTAGTGTTGATCCTTGCGGCCATGTAGTCATCTATAGTAGTAGTAGAGTGAGGATCATTATCTTCCATTGGTTGTGCTAGCTCTAAAACTACATGCCCTGTCTATTCATCCTTTACTAACCTAGAAGTGGCCTTCAACTTTTTTTCTCTTAGGAGGGGGAGGAGTATGTTGTAAGATTTTCAAGATGGCATCTTTCGGTGGGAAGATGTCCTCCTTCCTCTTTATCTTCTTATCAATCATCTCTTGCAGCTACGTGGGAGTTTCCAACACCTTGGAAGTAGACATTAAATCATTCAGGGAGAAAGTGAGTACCCTCAACACTAGAGGGGTTGCAATTTTAGCTAAAAATGGAAAGTTTAGCCATTGCTTTGTCCTCCCACATGCTTCAGGGCATCCAATACTATATTTTTCCTTTATCCCCACCTTGTTGTGCAGATGATGATGAATTGGGGTGGCTTTGATCCCCTAACCCTGTTTGATCTAGATGAATACTATCTGTTTTCCTGAGTTGTGTATTGTTTGGCTATCATGGGGCTGCATTGTCAACTGTAAGATCAATATTTAGTAGAGATTCAAATCCAAAAGGGGGAAGGATATCATTTAATTTCTTTGGTGGTTCACCATCACCTCCTCTGCCAGGTGTTCCAAATAAATCAATTACAAAATTGCTAGAGGTGGAAGCTACATGTATAGAAGGTGTTGCTGAGCTTGGTGATAATGTTGGAGTACCATAAGGTATCATGCCCTTATTCCCCCTCTCATCCTTGTCAATTATTTATGTGTTCTCCTCAAAACTAAGGTAGTTCTCACATTTAGATCATCCAACTCAGGAGCTTCCCAATTGATGGGCACTAATGGGGTGCTCTGCACCATTGCATAATACCTAAGGTCTTCCACATTTGACCTATCATCTAAAAATCCTTGAACATCATATTAAAAATTAAAACTCTTTATCTGGCTCACACTTAATTGTGACAATGACATTCTCATAACCTCAAGGTAATCTATATAGTCAACCTAAAAATCCTCAATACTGGGAACATGGAAATATGCAACCCCTAGCTGCAAATTATCTCTAACATAGTCATTGGGATCAAAATGTGATCTCAATACCTCATATTTCTACATGTTGTAGTTTTTGGTTTTCATTGTCAGGTTAATAGGATTGGAGGAGGAGATCAACATATATATTCCCAAAGAAAGAGGGAATGGAGGATTAAGATAAAACCTTGTTTTTTCATGGAGATTTTTGGAGATGAAATATTTCTTCTAATTAAAATAATTAGATTTCTCTTTCATGCTATTATGGCTAAAATGAGGAAAAATTTTGAATATCCTATTTTAATCATCACTTTAATGATGTGGCCTCAAAAGCAACATTAAATGGATTAGTGTAATATGGTCATTTTGGAGGATGGTCATGCTAGGGTATTGAGCATTTCAATCATCTCAAGCTAGCATCTCACATTGACATTAAGTTTTGTATGAGAAGAATTTTTGAATTTCCTTTCTTGCATTCCTTTTCATTCTTAGTGGTAACAAAAATGAACAATGTATATATTATAAAGTTTTATTTTTAAAGATAGGTAAGGGATTTAATATTTAACTTTATATTAATTATTTTTGAAAGAGTTCACAAGACTATGATTAGTAATTATCACATTAAAATGGTAAGAGACAACATGATGGAGCCTGATATGTATAGAGCTTAATATGGATTGTTGTCAAATAATTTATTGTGTACTATTCAAAATGGAAATATCATGCATCAGGACCATAAAAATGTAACATAAAAATAAGGATAACTAGTGCAAATGGGTAAACTAATGATCTTCTAGGAAAATTTTCTTTATTGCATTGGAAGAAAGATGACTCACTAGGCTCAAGAGGACTTAACAACTAATTAGGTGCCATGTTCTTCATTTTAGTTGAGGTTCGATTAAGTAATGCACAGTAATGAGTGAGAAAGGAGGAAAAGACAAGTTTCAAGATACACAGATTAACAAAAAGAAGACAAAATAAAAAATGTGGTCTAGAGTATGCAACTAACCTACACAATCAATTTCTGAGAGGATCTAGAGGGACTAGGTTGCCTAGGCTTGTGTGCTATAATTATGTCACACTTCTATGAATCCTTACATTCAAGAACACTCAAGAATGAGGTCTCAAAAATTGATCCATAGCTCCCTAGGCATGGAGTGCAAGGGTTTTTAGAATGCTCTCAGCTAGAGCTATTAAGCCTTTAACCTTGCTAGTAAACCATGCAATGGGAGATTCAATGAAGACAAGGGCAAGAATGCCAATATCCTCAAGAATCAAGAATGAAATGCGATGCAAGCTAGATTAAGATGAATATGCAAGCTAAGCTATGAAAATGAAAGAACAAGTATTACAAAGCCTCCTAGTTAAGCTAGATGAATTAATCTAAAGCATAAAGGAAATCTAAGCTAAGAATGCCGTGATAATGCAAGAAATGAAACTATGATAACATGTAGATGCAAAAGCCAAGAATGCTCCAAATCTTCAAAAAGCTCCAAAGTGACCTAGAAAACTTGCAGCATAACATTAGCATCAAAACCTAAGATATGAAAATGAAGGAGAGAGCTCTCTTTTTATAAGAAATGAGATGAAATGGACCATTGAGATTAAGAGGCAAAAGTCTTAATCAAGGGTGGAGAAAAATGGAAGCTTGATCCTTGTGCACAAATATCCTCCAATAGAAAAATAGGAGTTGAATTTTGTGTCCCACATAAGACAAAAAGTGATTTTTCCCTTTTTATAAAATAAGAATAATTCTTTATTTGTGCAACATAGGATAAGAAGAAACGTGAGGATTTTTTATTTAAATAAAAGAGGAGGAAACTCCTTTTAATTAAATAAAGGCTTAGAATAAAGTGATTTTATTATTTAATTAAAAGAGATTTTTAAATTAATTAAAAGAGAGAATGTTCTCTTAATTAAATAATATTTTTATTTTTATTTTTTTCTCTTTTAAATTAAATAAGGCTCAAACCTTAGGAAATATTAAATTGATTATGATTTGATCAAGGAAATTGATATAATTGATATTGTTGATATTTGAAAATATTGATTCAGGGATTTGACAAATTGAGAAATGGGGCCCAAAGTCTAGGCGACCATTTTAGAGTGCATACATTTGCCCCTCTTTGACAAATGTGTGGTTGACATGGGAACACATGTAGTCAAAGAATGCAGTTGAAGTGTGAGGTCAAAATGGGATCACAAAACAACCCAGATGTGTGGTCAAAATGGGAACACATGAGGACAAAAATAAATAAAGGATTCTGCATATGAGGTCGATTCGGGATCATATCCAAAATAAGAGATAAGAATCTCAAGATTGAGCGAAATCTCACAAAAAAATAGCTGAATCAAGAAAATCAAGGAATCAAGGATTAAAATCCAATAGGTACTACCCCCTTAGAATCGAAAGTGAAATCAGATAGAGAGGAACAACAAACTAATAAAGATTTGATCAAATCATAATGAATCACAATCGATAATAAAGGTCAATAGATCAACCATTAGGCAATGAAAACATGCCCCAGTGATGAATTAGAAGAAAAGAAGTGGGGTGAATGAAAGACTAGAATTTTGACAGACATGAAAAAGGAAGAAATTCTATCAAAGATCAAAAAATTATGCCTCAAAAGGTCAGTCAACTATACATAAGAGAATGAAATGTGATTTTGATGATCAAGGTGAATGCGGATTTTGGTTTAGATCTTGAAATGAATAGAAAATGATGTGATATGACAGACTAGAAATGAAAGTTATGATAAAGAAGAATCAGAAAATGAGCACAGTTGACCAACTAGTCCGTAGATGATAAAAAGGAGAGCTCTCTCCACATGCAAGATGCAAAAACTAAACTAACATGAACCTAAGAATGCAAGCTACTATGAAAAGTGGTCGACTTGCAAGGTCACAACGCTTATAGACATCTAATTATCATCATTGAGCATTATCGGTAGCGTCGCAAGATCATACAATACACACTAGCATAACTATGTGAATCTGAATATGATCTATATCAGATAAAAATGTGGAAATCTCACCTAGGCATCAAAGATATGTAGGTCAAGATAACTAGTGTAGTGAGGTTCCCTAAGTTTGATATAGCAAGATTATGCTCGCATCAAGACATAAGAAAGTCAGGATGGCTATAAGCATGCACTCGCATAAAATAGTCAATGATAATACCTTGTAGATCCCAATGTCAAGTGGAACAAGCACAAATGCTAATGACAATGAGGACCAACAAAATATACCCACAAGTAGAAAAAGCAATAAAACATATTCTCATTCCCTTAGTCTTCTAGCTATGCATCATCGAAAATGATCATAGGGGGAGAACACTCAGCAAATAAATCATCACAGACAGCACACAAAGAAATAAAGTCAAACAAGTCTTAGTGAGTCAAGTATTTAAGTGTGTGTGTAAGTCATAGAGTCAAGCTGTGAGCATCGCATCTGCTAGTGAGGAATATCGCATCATCTAGATTGTGGGTAGGATATCTGATAAGTGTTGAGAAACACTTGACGCTAGGGAAGTGTTAAAAAACACAGGTGGGGTGGTGTTGAAAAACACCATTTGTGAGGTGTCTGAAAGACAAACACATCCAAGAGACCAAAGCCAACATAGTTGTGCCACCTAGACAAAGACAAAGACCAATTCCAGACTAAGGCAACAAGGACAAGGTATGATGGAGAAAGGCTGAGTGACAAGGACATGCGCTAAGAGATAGGGGTGCAAAGGCCTCAAGTAGCGCTCGTTTCTAGGTTTTCACCACTTGGATTTTATTACAACTTTTTTATTTTCATTTTTTCATTTTTTTCTTCTTTTTTTAGGACTTTTTATATTTTTTTGAATTTTTGCTACCAAGGCGCCTGTTTCCAGGTTTTCATCGAGGCACTTTTTCTATTTTTTTGAATTTTTTGGTTGTTTTTTTTTTGTATTTTTGAAATATATAAATTTTTTGGAGATACATCAAAGCGCCTATTGCTAGGTTTTCACTAAGATGATCATTTTTTCAAGACAATTTCTGATTTTTAAAATTTTTGACAATATATCATCTTTTTGAATTTTTTCAAGATCAATAATTATGTACAAAGGATGTCCCCAGATAGAATGGGCATCAAACTCCCAAGCAAGATCACATCGTGTAGTCCCAATATTTAGCAAGGTAGAGGACATGAGGGATTAGCAAGATGGTGGAAGAGATGGAAGATAGGAGAGTGAAGGAGAATGAAAGGAAGAAATCCTCAAAGGCAAACTCCTCAAGAGTACCCAAGCTAGGGAAAAATAAACATCATGTAAAGCACATTTAGGCAAGCATGAAAGGCCAACATAGGATAAGTCACAAAAGCGTAATGCAAGAGAAGGAAAGGATGCAATCCAAAGGAGTAGACATGTCAAGAGGCTTCATAGCACCGTGTTTTACTCTTTCTTTCTTTTTTTATTAGATCAAGACCAAAGGGGAAAAGGATAGCGATAGGAGGAAATGAATGGAGGAAGATAGATATGAAGGCTAAACATGAAACAAAATGAAAGCAAGATCATCATAAGATAGCTCACAAGATAGCCCAAATGTTTATGTATAGATCAACATTGTCAAGATCAAAGAGATAATACGAAATGGATGAAAGATGTAGAAGAACTATGCATGACACCTGATTGCCAGGTTTTCATCATGGCACCTATCCAAGGTGCCACAAGGGAGTGTTTTTCACCATAGGATGAAATTATTTCTCTTTAATTTTTTTTTTTCTCTTTTTTTTTTGTTTTAAATTTTTTTTGAATTTTTTGGAAGAAGGCAAGCTTTTTAGATAATGCTCCTTGAAAGGATAAACCATGATATGCCAAGGATTCAAAATGATATGTTCAAATATGCTGATAGGGAAAGCAAGATGAAAGAAAAAAATGGAGGATAAGGTTTTATGCAAAGCGAGTGAGGTTGGAAGATAGGAAGAATAGACAAATGAGGAAAAAAGATACAAGGTAGAAGGATAGTGAATGGAATAATTGTGAAAGGGTGGATGGAAAGGAAGACAAGATCAATGTCAATACACACCTTGAAGGGTGGCGAGAGGATGAAGGAAACATGAATGAAGGAATACGTGAAGGAATATGGTGAATGGATAGCAGAGGTTGCGGCTTAGGTGCATGGAATGAAAGAATATTTTTAGAAGAAGATAAAGTGGAAGCCTTTGGAAGCTTGAATGTTGACTTCACTTGTTTCTCAACATGAGACTCTCTCAAGAGAGACTTTGGAATCCATATAGTCGTAGGCTTTTCATTTCTTTTTGATGATTTAGAGAGAATATCTTCAATGATGGATTTTGGAACCCATAC
>MU223644.1:1666900-1685204 GCA_018584345.1 Thuja plicata
GCACAAATATCCTCCAATAGGAAAATAGGAGTTGACTTTTGTGTCCCACATAAGACAAAAAGTGTTTTTTTCCCTTTTTATAAAATAAGAATAATGCTTTATTTGTGCAACATAGGATAAGAAGAAACATGGGGATTTTTTATTTAAATAAAAGAGGAGGAAACTCCTTTTAATTAAATAAAGGCTTAGGATAAAGTGATTTTATTATTTAATTAAAAGAGATTTTTTAATTAATTAAAAGAGAGCATGTTCTCTTAATTAAATAATATTTTTATTTTTATTTTTTTCTCTTTTAAATTAAATAAGGCTCAAACCTTAGGAAATATTGAATTGATTATGATTTGATCAAGGAAATTGATATAATTGATATTGTTTATATTTGAAAATATTGATTCAGGGATTTGATAAATTGAGAAATAGGGCCCAAAGTCTAGGCGACCATTTTAGGGTGCATACAAGGCTGACCTATTCTCAGGACAAGGTCATTAGGGAAAATTTCTTCCCTGCACTTCTTGATGATTTTAGTTGTAAAATATTTGTAAGGTCCTAAGCTTCCCTAACCCAATACAGTGTGAGAACTACCTATACCTACACATAGAAAACAAAGAGAACTTTGTGTAGAGAGGGGTTTTCCTCAGTCAAACCCCAGTTAAAGAATCAACCTTTGAAATGAAATGAAATACGCTAGTAAAAAAAATATGTTGATATCAAATAGAAGCTAGATGTGAATCATGAATTATATTATACTTTGATGACACAATACTTCTTTGGATGTAATCACAAATTTTAATGCAATAGCTTTGATTTGACACAAAAACTAGAAGGACATATTGAAAATACAAGTCTTACACCATGCATCTTATAGTTTACCACAATACTTGATGGAGAGAGGGAGAAATGAGTCGAATAATTGAATACTTGAATGAATGGATGCTTTGATGTTTGTGAATGCAAAGATATACTTCCTTGATAGTGGACTCCTTTTTTTGGCCTTAAATGAGGGAAAGAAGTTTGATCCATAGAGAAGATTGACTTGAAGGGATGTCTTGGATGCTTAAAATCTTTCTAGAGAATGTTTGAGATGCTAATTTGTGGGAGAGAGCTTGAATTCTAATTACCTAATGTCCAAATAAGGAGAGATATGTAGCTTATATACCTCTCACAACATTTTGGAGCTCAAAACTCAAAGGAAGCTAACAATATTTTATATTTCCCAATTAACCATTCAAATAGGCCACCAAATTGAAAACTGTACGGAATAGGTCTCCCGAACTGACGTATTCTTGGGATTAGGTCACCTGGTGGGCTTATTGCCTCCAAAAAGTCTTAAAATTAGGTTTGGAAATTAGGATTGTTGAGAAAATGCTAGAATGATAAGTAGTATGATGTTGAATCAAGCCTAATGGAAATGAAAACTAAAGAACACTAAAATGAAACCTAATTCGGCTTCTAATTATAGGTGATTACAATTTAGGATGGTACAGTCCTATATCTCTCTAAATTATATTCCCTATATATCTTTCAACTATAAATTACCTAAGACAAAATATCAGATTCATGACCTTAGTTAAAACTCAAAACATAAAAATTAAAATTAAAATATTAAAAATATGAAATTTTGTTGGTATATATATAAAATATTAAAATTAAACATTAAACTCTTTGGTTCAGGTGAGTTGAGAAAACTAGTCATCATCACGATGGGGGTAATGGTAGAAAATTATGTTGAAAAGGTGAAGGGTACATTGTCAATCATATATATATGAAAATCATTTTTGTACACGCCAACGTCTTTGGAGGTAAGACAAACTTTTAACAAACATATTGCAAGCGAGAAGGATTATGCTATTAGATCTAATGGATGAAAATTTGTGGAGTAGGTCTAGGTCTAGCAATTAATTGGTCAAACTTTCCTTTAAGATACAAAACACTTGGACTAAGCATATTTCCTAGCTAAAAAAGTTTTGTTGGGATAAATACATTTTACATAAGGTGAGTGCCTTCTTATGAATCACTCTTCACAAGAGAATTGTCACTAGGGATAGGTTGTGGTTGAAAGGCTTTGAAGGTATGAGTATCTGCCCCTTATGTAGGAAGGATGATGATTCAACCATTTACTTGTTGCTCAATTGCACTATTTCCATGTAGTGTTCAGATAGGTTGTTGTCTTTGATCGGGTGGTACTTGGTGAGATGGAACAACCTATTCAAATTTTTGATTAGGGGAATGTCCCCAGCAGCCATTAGGGGGTCCAATAACCATGATGTTTTTTTTATGTTGACCCCCCAATTACTAATACTAAAGGAGCCTAATTTATGAAAACACATGTACCAATAGTTGATCACACATGTACTAATACCCGATCATTTTTTACCTTTTTTGGTTGGTAATTGGCCCATTTCCACACCACTATTGGCACATTTTGTAACAACTACTAGGACATTTGGCCACAAGTACTAACATTTTTTAGTAAATGATTATTGGTACAAGAACATAGTGGGTATCGGGTGACACTTTGAAAAGGCCATTTTTTTACCACTATGTGTTCGACAATCTCTACACAGAGATCCATGAATACCCACAAGCCAAAACCTTAGCTTTAAGCTCTTATCTCCAATACGGAGCTACACCAAAAAAATCATCAAAATCTGACTTACAATTTTGGAGTTCTAGGTACACGAAGTTAGCCTGGGCAGCTACAAGGGATTTTCCCCTACTTGACCTTCAAAAAGGACTTTAGATACTCACAGCAATCTTTGGTTGATTTCTCCATCATCTTTGGATGGAATACAATAGAAGAATCTTCAACAAACAAAGTTTATTGATTAAAGAGATGATAAAGAGGATTGAACTTGGGATCTGCAAAGGGGCCAATGCTAATCAATATAGAAAGAAAATACAATTCTTCTCAAAGTGGGACAATGAGTTGCAGAACTTTGAGGTAAAGAAGAAATGGAGTAGGTTGCATCCACCTTAAGAGAACATTTCAAACAAAACAAACGATAGAAATAATGCAAGTTGGACAAAACCGTTACCAAGAAGATTGACCGTTAACTTTGATGGAGTTTCGAAAGAAAGGAACCGAATTGGACAAAACGATTAATAAAATGATTGGAATATATTTCGATGGAGTTTAGAAAGACAATCCTAATATAGAAGAGGCAGGTTGCACCATTTGGAATGATTGGGCACAATGCGTCTAGATTCTCTCAAGGAATTTGGGAGTCACTAAAAATAAGAATGCTGAATTGGAAGCCTTAGCAAGAGGTTTATAGTTGTGCGAGGCGAAAGGCTTGATAGATGTAGACATTGAAGTCGACTCCCAAATTTGCATCAATGATGTGTGTACAAGACAAATTCAGAATGGGGCGCCGTAGCCTTGGGTTGAGAGGATTTAGAAAAGTCTTGAGAAATGGGGGGACTCACGCATAGGAGGAGACCAACTACGCGGCTTATTTCTTGGCTACCAATAATGTGAATTTAGATAGAAACAAAGAAGTAATTGACTCTACTGTTTTGCGGCTTCATTTTGTTAAAATAATTTCTAAGGAAAAGGGAAACACATGATGTTCCCCCTTGCAGATTACTCAATGGAGTTTTATTGTGAGGATGCTATATTTGTCTTTTTCTGTCCTTGTGGCGATGTGAATTATGAGTCTTTTATTTAAGCAGGTTTTGTCAAGATTTTTCAGTGACGGTGGAGGCATGTTATGTAAGTTTGATTTCTATGAAGGCCTTGTCTTCTTGTACTCACAAGTTTCCAAGGAATTCTTGGATTTCAACTTGGCAGGGATTCCCTTTGTCATTTTTCTCGACCTGGAGGTAAGAGGTGAGTCGGTGATATACTCCTAATCTCAAGGTGATATTTGGATCAATATAAATCATGATTGGTTCTAACTTTCACAAACTTCTACTATTCGAATTAAACACCGCTTCAAAAATAACAAACTCAACACTATGTTCTATAATATTAGAAGTCCCATAATGTAGGATTAATATTAACTTAATTTGTGATGTCATGTCCTCGGTGTTGCAAATGGTTGGACTTGTATCATAAAGATCTTTCACCAAATCTTTCTCTGCCAAATGCTCAAATATAACTAGCGAGTTTGACAGTTAGCTAAACATCAAGAGATCGACTGATCGGTAAGGTTTGGGTATAAACTGAAACTTATACATGGTGGGTGGATTCCATGACCAAATGGCGGGACACAAGCAGTCCGGATTTAAGTGTAGATGTGATGAGGAAAGTTAGGATTAGCATCTTAGCAAGCTTTTCAAGGTCATGGAGGATGAAATCGGAAATTCCATTAAAACAATCGTGGGGCAGAAGGTGTTCCAGGCTGGACACAAGCACCACGGTGCACTAATGGATGTTCAGAATATTTACTGAATATTTAATTTTAACTTCTGATAAGATAACTGCAGTGGGACAATAATCATTTTGGTTATTAATGATTATATTTTTACAATCAAATTGTCAAGTTATTATATTTTGTCTTGTATTGATTTTAGGAGTACAAATGAAGGTCAATCCTTTAATTGTACTCCATGGCAGAGACTTAAAGTCGAGTGGCCCATGTCAGCTAAGCACATTGAGGAGAGAGTGAAGCTAATTCAATTCCCACCCACGGAAGGGTAGATGTCCAATCATGCCATTATTGGGCTGACTAAGAACAGGCGTGACAGAGTTGGAGAAAAGTAGCATACGAGTGAATTGTGTTTCTCCTACTATAGTTGCCACAGATCTGGTAATGAATTATATTGGAGTGAACCCTTCTGTAGAGGCAAAGGCAAAGGTGGAGGGGATGGCTCAAGACGTATCCTCCTCAAGGGGAGTGAGGCTCAAAGCAGAGGATATTGCACAGGCTACTCTGTATCTGGCCAGTGAGAAATCCAAATATATGAGCGGTCACAATGTAGTGGTGGATGGGGACATCATAACTGTAGGAGATGAATGTGCAGTGTTTGCAAAATGGTAATGGGTAATCTCTTTGAATAAATGCAAGCTTGCACTACATGTCCTATATGTGAAAAGGGACATAAATCGCTTTGACACAATATCACAGACAACAAATATGTATCTCTGAAATTATTAGATGATAATATAAGTTTTCGTTCAAGCTTAAAGGATAATAGCTGTCTTTGAATAATTTACTATTCATTATTTATAGTCTTTTGTTTCTCCATTTAACTGTATAGAATTTTTTTACATCAGGTTTGGAATTACAGTTTTTTCATTTTGATGATAGATATAGATTGTTATTACAAATGTTATGCAAAAGAATACTACAGAGTTGGATTGAGAAACAAATACTATTATTAATAGATTGTGGAAATCTATTTTTTTAATTAATTAATAATTATAATATATTTCTTAAATATACCAAAATGAAATTACATATTTATACTATTTCTTTAATAAACTGAGAATCCACAAGTTATATGATAGAAACCAAAGCTATATAAATAGATGTTTATTTAAGAACAATTGTTTTATTGTAAGTGCATAATATAGACTAGTGACATCAACAAGAAGTTCGCCCTTATGTAAATAAAAATAATTTAACATTCATTTATATGTTAGATAATTAATAATATTATATCCTTTATATTTAAACCTCTCCATTAATTCATTTAGTCTATAATACAGTGTGACTTATCAGACAAAGAGAAACAAAAGCTTCAATATTCCACACTAACAAAATCTAGAATCATAAAATAACAATTGAATTTGTCAAGATTACAACCATTTGAAATATTTCTCCGATTCAGAAACTTTTCACCCTTCTACATAGATCACAACTTTTCTATTCCATCCATGCAAACAAAATTCCTTTCCACACTCCCTCAATGTCCTCCACATAGCTATAAATTCTACCCATTTCTTCTTACCCTTTCTTGCAAATCCCTAATTCAACACGCTTGCCATCATTGGTTAGCTACACTTGCCTTAGTCTTCTCCTTATAGGCCTTTGAAAACCATTCCCTCTTCTCTATTTCTGCGCACTTCCTTCACACTTTCTCGAGCACAATACCTTATTTCTTACTCACGCAACCCTAGAACACACCAATCTTCTTTCTTTTTCGTAAGATAACTTTACTGCCTTTCCTGAGGTCTTCTTGGCTGAAAACATAGAAGCCATGCCCTCTTTTTTCCACGCTGCCCCTTCCTATGTTCTTCTTTCGTAGGCCCTTTTAATTTTCTTTTGTCTTATATATTTTTCTCAAACCATTTCCTTGATTTTGTTTTCCTGTCGTCTAAGTAGCCCACTCATTCCTATGCCCTTTGGATGCCAGATTGGCTTCTCTTTCTGCTCAAATTCCTATGACATGATCTTGAGAGGAGGTGACTTTTCTAGTTGCCCTCTTTGCAGTATGTATGGAAATAAAAGAGCAGAAGTTTTTTTTCTTTAAAATAATTTGGAAGGTAAAGATTACAAACAAAGCCAAGACAAGTACACCAACAAAAAAATTTAAAAAAACAAACAGAACATAATTCAAATATTTGGTTTTTCGTCATGCAGATTGCCTATGGACCAGAGTGCTTATCATCAGTCTATTAATGTTAAAGTTCAAGATTATTTTTATGTGAATTTTTGTACGAGGGATGAAGAGAAGAGATGTATTATAAGTGAAATGCAAACATGTAGAACAATAAATATTAAACTATTATGCTAAAATCAAAGAAGATAATATAATAGATAATTAATTTTGACTTTTAAGAAACGTATAATAGTAACAATAATTTTATAAATTATATTCTAGATTATATTTTTACAGTCAGAAATTGTCATGTATGAGTATGGTTATAGTTTTTGTCAAAGTTGTTATATTTTGTTTTGTATTTCATACTTCATCTTTTTTTAGTATATTCTTTCATAATTTTTTTGTGGTGTGGTACAATTGATACTATGAAGAATAATTGTTATAAGAACTGTTAAACTAAAAATGTTATTATATTTTATTTTATGTGACGTGTGGCACAATTGATGCTATGAAGAATAATTGTTATAAGAAACGTTCAACTAAAAATGTTATTATATTTCACACAATATCTTTTTCTAGCATACTATTGCACACAAATATTATGATGTAGTACAATTTATGCTACATGTGATTTTTTTTGTAAAAAAATATTTAGGAAAATAAAATAGGATGTAATTATCAATAATGACAAGACAAGACATTTAGTAAACTTGACAAAACTTGAACCATAGATCTACATGGGACCCCCCAAATCATTAGCATGAACTTACCAATTAGAATGTTGAATTATCCCCTTGGAATTTTCTTAATATAAACTAATAATTGTTATAACAAATTTAAACCTCAAAAAATACAACAGGGAAAATGTAATGATATATTAAATTCCAACTATGTACTCACATTTCACTTCAACAAAATGGAAATAGTGGGTAAATTTCATTCTCCACTATCAGTATCTATTTAATAATTAAATTGAAATGTTCAACAATTTTTCATTTTTCAAGACAATTGAAATCGCATTTATAAAAGTCCAGTTTATCATATTTTATTTATGCTCTATGCCAAAAACTTTAAGTTGGCTGACGCATCTCAACAAAAAATAGAGGTGAGGAGAAAGTGAAAGTAATTCAATTGTCATCCATGTTAAAGTGGACAAATCAAGTCAATGTAATATTTGGTAGGTACACTAACCATCAACATAGGAAGAACTGTAGGTTGCAGTGACCTTATCTATATTTAATATAACAGTATATATTAATTTAATTAACTACAACTAATAAATGAATTGTAATTAAACATCTTAAAACAATACATTAGACCTTTCTTAAAAAAGATAAAGTTTCAGACATGTCCACTAAAAAGTTGGTTCTTGGAAAGTTAATACTAAAGGGTATTTGACATCTCGAGAACAATATCCACTGAAGAGGTTGTAGGTTCTCTATGGAGAAAGTTTTGTTTTCTCTTAAACATTATTTAGTTTCATAATATTTTAAGCATAGTATATGTTGATTTTACATTTATAAAAAGATCTCTCTATCAACGAGTGTACATCATAAGCACATAAAAATATAAAATGGGAACTCTCTTAAGCTAGGGGAAGATTACCAATAATGAAATGCATTCAAATAACCATACACTCCATGCACACTTGAACACCCAAAAAATTTCATTTAGTTAGCCAATAATTACAATACAAACTATCCAATATATGATTGCATCATACACCATCATACACCAATAACCGTTCACTATATTATGTATAGTTGAACAATACAAGTGTACAACTATTGGTACATTTATGTTTATAATACAAATCAAGTTCGACATAAGGGACTAAATTTTTATTCAAAGACTCACTTTAAAGCTTACAAATAGCACCACAAATAAGTGACCCAAAATTGTTAATATATTCTATTTAAGTACAAATATGCACAACTAAGAATATACAAGTCATATTATAGAAATCAAATCTATATCAATAGATATTTATTTAAAAAAGCTTGTCCAATTTTAAATACATAATATAGAATAGTAGCATCAAGAAGTTTGCGCTTGTGTAAATAGATATATTTTGACATTCATTTAGATTTTAGATAATTAGTAATATTATATTATCGATATTTAAAACTCTTCATAAATTTATTTAGTTTGTTAATATTAAAGTTTAAAAGTAACTTTTAGTTAATATTAAAGATTTGGCCTTGATAGATAATGTGAATTTAAACACTAAGGGAAGAGATGAAGTATAAGTTAAATGCAAACATGTACAAAATAATAAATCTATTTTTTTATGTTGATTATAATTGGTGATTAAAACTACAATTTAAAGTTATTAATGAAAAATAAATATTTAGAGCCTACAGAATGTTTTCAACGTAAAAAGATGAGATTAATAAATTTATGTTAATATAAATTCATTAAATAGATTTTATAGTAAAAAATGCATACCTAAATAAAATAATTTTACTATAGAAACGAGAAAATCAAATAAAAATAAGGTGAACAAGTAGATAATATTTCTTTACTATAACTAAAATGATGTGTTCATGTATGTATTTAATAATAAATTAAATAAAAAATCTTATATAAATAGAGAAACTTAATATTGATATCTAATATTTTTTAAATACATATATATTTAATATATCTATATTAGCTCACTAAATATAGAAAGCTAAAATAATACACTAATAAGTGTGTAACATTATCACACATACATAAAGTAAACATAGATAAAGTTATAGTTCACATTATATTAATATCCTCCTTTCATTTTCCTTTTCTTTTACATATGTTCACCATGATTACCTACAAGACAAACAAAAGCAAATTGCATAAGTAACTTACTCCTCTTATTGGATGCCTTCCAAACCAAGTTATGAAGACATTAATAAAATCATTTAGCAATTAATGTGTAATAATTGGGATGGAAAATTAATTATTCCATCTTCCTCTTTGTTACATTGTATATGATCAAACTGTAGAGGGTGGCTTATATATTTGGGATCCTTGGACACAAGTAAATTTTTATCTATAAACTAATAATAAGAGTTGTGTTCAGAGATGACCAATGGAAAATTTTAGTGTGTCATTGAATCACTTTCTAATATGAGCAACAGGTGGCAAACTTTATTTTGGACGAATACAATTTTACTTTTTCTTAATTTTATGTTAAAGGTTCTTCTCCCTTGGAGTCCATCTTGAAGGCTTGGAAACTACTATGCAACTTTTTGAATTGGGGAAAGAATTCATTGCATCATGGTTTTAGCTTTGCTAATGTTTTGATTTGCTAGAATAGCCTTGTTAAATATCTTGGGAAACCATTGGCTACTATCTTTCCCAAACAAAATTATTATCCTTTTAGAAAGGATTGAAATATTTCTATGATGTTTGGGACTTCAATTCCCTTTCTTGGACCATCTAGAAAAGTTCCAAAAATTTATTTAATTAACTGAATAGGTTTAAGGTTTTATTTTATTTTTGTCAAATCACTTGTTTCTATGAAACTCCTTATAAAACTTTGAACATATTTACAATGCAACTTCTTCAATGATTGGTTGTGTCTATAAAGATATATGTTTGAAGGGTTTCTTTGAAGATGATCTATCCTCACCTTTTCTCAAGAATGAAATTAAATCCAAGACTTAGAAACAAATAGAATGGTAGATTGAATGAAAATAATTGTAGGATCTTACGTGCCCAAATATGAAAGTCTAAGACACAGTCAAATGAGAAAATATTGCATTAAAATTTACCTATTTGAGATAAGCTAAAATATCTAAAATGACTATCAACTAAGTTCCCTTATTGTCAATGCAATAAGAGTTATATATAGACACACACATACACACACACACACACACACACACACATGCGTGCGTGTGCATGTCTATGTGTGTGTGTGTGTATGTATGTATGTATGTATGTATGTATCATACATACATACATACATAAATAATGGAAATACAAAGTTCTTTATTTTAGACTTCATAAGATGATAATTATTGATTCAATGAGGCAATTCATTCTACTACATCTATGAAAAATTAGATGGCTAGTAATGTTTTCTTATCATATTTTGCATTAGGAAATGAACATGTTAAAGTTTTATCCTAGGATTATGGTCCAATTCATATTTTTATGTTCTTAGCTAAAGAAGGGATACAAAGAGGAGGTTAAATGTATCACAAGATTAGATGGGATCAAAAACTAGTTTTTTAACAATTTCATCAATGAGAGAGCAAATGTGTCGGACAATTCCAAAATCTCTTCCAATTTGATGTTTAATATGCATATTTAGCCACTATGTTTCACGAATTGATTTGATCCAGGTAGTTTTTTATGCTTTTACTATATTGGCCCCTACCTAGACTATATAAACTAGTTAATTGTGAAATTTTGACTAGTTGTGAAGCTCATTTTACTCTTTCATTTCATCGACAGTCCTCTCTTGAGACTACTAGTTATTATTCTTCTAATCATTGTTCTATGACTGATACAAATAAAAAAATCATAATTTATCATGACATTCAAATTGCCAAGGATGAATACCTAGCTAAGGATATCATCAAAGGGTACTCTTGCAATGTCATTAATATATTATCTTTTAGATTTTTTTTATATAGAATTAAATTTATAGAAAAAATTTACAAGATAAGAATACAATCAATAGACTGTAAATTAGAGTTAAACAAGAACACAGTCCAAAATTTATACCACTCAAACACAAGAATAATTTACTCACTTGAAATTTGATATATCTTGTGAGCTAATTGGATATGATTAGAGAGTCGCATATAATTTGCTAAGCTTGCAAATGCACATAATTAATCACTTATACAATGAAGGTAATCAAGGAATAGGCTTATGTTATGATGGTAATGAAAGTGTAGAACACCGTTGTTTGGGATGAGTATATCTTTCTCCTAGATAATGTGAATATTGAATTAAGAAATGAGGTTATACTTCATAGTCTGTATTACCAAAACTAAGCCTGTTGACCTATTATTCATGGCACACATATATGGTTATACCCCTAATAATGTAAATGTTGGAAAATGTCTCATTTTGCTTCCTCCTACTTTAATCATATATTGTATTGTTATCGTATAACATCATTTCTTGTTCTTCCTAGAATTCTCTTGACTTGTACCTTCACTCTAAACTACAGTCCCTCTACCCCACATGCGTTTGTCATGGGGTAGATATCTCTTACAATTTTAACCTAAGAATTGTGCAACTCTTAAGAGAAACAAATTGATTTGAAATATTGTGGCTAAAAGAAATTTCATTTTATTGTTGAAGCTATGAACTTATATGACCTAAGCCATTCGGTGGAATTTTCCATGTCCTAGAAGGTGGGCAATGTGCTTGTCTTCAATGCTTTCTTTAGGTTTTTGTTGAGAGTATAGCTACTTGTATTGGTCTTTCTAAAGGCGTGGTCTTATGAGGGAAGCTTTAGGATCTATTTTTATGGAGTGGAAGGTTTCATGAAGTAAAAAAGAAAAGCTACAAGATTAACTAGAATCTCGCCCTCAAAAGTAGTTACCTCTACCATTAAGGACTACAGATTTGAGCAGATGGAAAAGTGTGGAAAACTATAAATTACATGAAGATGTGATAGGATGTGTGGAAACGAATGTGCAATAGAAATCCTATAAATTGTATACTTGTTTGTATTGTAGCATACTATGCACCAGTGGATGTGCATATTTGTAGTTAAATATGATATATTAAAAGTTTTCGGCCATTTGTATGTGACACTATTTGTGAACATTAAAGTGATTATAAGAATTAAAAAATATGTAAATTTGTGTAACTTAGTGTGTATTTAAAATACAAATGTGCTAGTATTTGTACACTTGTATTATTCAATTACACATAATATAGTCAACGATTATTGGTGTATGATGCAATGATTGTTTGGGTCATTAGCTTAGTAATTGTTGGCTAACAGATAAAAGTTCATTGGGAATAAGGTGTGCATGGAATACACGACTATTGGAAAGTGCTCACTTATTGGTGGTCTTTCCATATCTTCCATAAATTATAGAACTTCAATTTTAAACATGATCTCTTCTATAAAATTCACAAGACTTCTATTTTAAAATAATGCCAAAAAAAAATTGAACAACAGCCACAATTTTTTTTAAAAAACCCACTCTAGAACCTCACCGTAATAAAGAGGTCAGGATTGCTCAAAAACGAAGGGGATTACAACAAAGATGTCATTTAAAATTCTTGACATTTGGCAGCACAAAAGCGGACGTGCTTAGTGAACAAGCTGCTGACCTGGACGAGCACGGTGATAAATTTTTGCACAGTCATTACATTTCGTTTTCTTCTTGAGACGCTATCGTTTTCTATGTACTATTCCACACGCCTAAACAGAAAACTAGAGAGCACAGCTTACCAAGGGGGCACTCTTTGTTTTGTTTTGCCAAATTCTCCTTATACCTCGTGAGGTTTAGTTTGCTGGATAGCAATGGGTTAACTTCAGCGGGTTTGGGAAATTTTCGCCGTGGACAGTTACTGTCGTCAAAATGCTAAAAGCAGAATAGATTGCGATGTGATGTGAGCATTGATAATGGCTCGTAATATTCAAACTCCTTGGATAGACAGAACACCACGGCATATTCAACATAACAGAAAGAGAAACGTGGAAATGGTAGGAACTGTTGCACTTTTGTTCTCTACTTCGACATCAAAAATGATATATTCAATAAACTTTCAAGAAAATTGAAAAAACTTTAAAATCCACATGTCACCAATGTCGGAATTGCCTTAAAATCCACATACCAATAATGTCCGATTATTTATTGCAAATGTAATCCACGGCAGAAACTTAAACAGGATCATTTGTTGAGGATAACCACATCCTTTAAACAGGAAAGGTTTAAATAGTACACAAAATTCAACTCTGTGAAAAGACATATATCCAATTCTATCGTTTTCCCCATAAACGTGGAAATGGTGGAAACTTTATGTCTCGCGTCTCACTTTTTCTCTTTAAAAAGGAAAAAGAAAATGAAATGTTCAAGAAAGTATACTAATTTAATCCCACTTGGGTATCCAAAATGGGCAGATCAATCCATGCCAACGGACGAGAGTAAACGAGCATTTAAGTAATGAATCTACTTCAATGTTTTAAACTTTTGTCTATATAGCTTACAATGAATGTGTAAAATGTTGTCTCCTTTTTGGTGATAGAGCTCGATTTAAAACGTGGATAAAAAATGGTTACCGAAATAATTGATTTGTAAAAATGCAAATTCCATTGTTCGCTATAAAACCGGCTCTTCGAAAGCTGTTGTTCAAGTGTATTTAGTACCACAAGAACATGTCTACAAAAGAGGCTGCAGCTGCTCTCTGGAGAAGGTTTTGTTTTTGCATAAACTTTCCTCACTTTTGTAATGTTATGTGAAATGAAATCGTTGTTTTCTTAAAGCTACATAATTCACTAAGCATTTTTTAAGCAGAATTTACGCTCATAAATCACCTCTTTCTCTATGTCAGTGAATGCCAAATTTTCTTTTCATAAGCACATAAAAACAGCGTCTTGTAACTCTCATGAATTTTTGTTTGTTTTCAAAGTACATTTCTGAAAAAAAATGTATTGGTTAAATGCAGACTACAAGGCAAGGTTGCAATAATAACAGGTGGGTCGGGAGGCATTGGAGCAGCCACTGTTCGGCTATTCGCAAAGCATGGAGCTAGAGTCATTATTGCAGACATTGCAGACGACGCCGGTATGAAATTGGCGGATTCCCTTTCTCCCTGGGCGACATACATCCACTGTGACGTGAGCAAGGAGGAAGATGTAAGCACAACCGTGGATTTGGCCATGCAAAAGCACGGAAAGCTTGACATAATGTATAATAATGCAGGAACCGTCGGAAAACAAAAATTGAGCTTGGCAGAGTATGACATGCAGGATTTCGAGCGAGTGATGAATGTCAATGTAAAAGGGGCAATGCACGGTATTAAGCACGCAGCCCGCGTTATGATACCCAAGAGAATGGGTAGTATTATCTCTACAGCCAGCATTACAGGAATAGTAGGAGGACTTGCTCCTTTCTCCTACACGGCCTCCAAACATGCCATTATTGGGCTGACTAAGAACGGCGCGGCAGAGCTGGGGAAAAGTGGCATACGAGTGAATTGTATATCTCCCACTATAGTTGCCACAGATATGCTATTGAGTTATATGGGAATGACCTCTTCAGCAGAGGCAAAGTTCAAGGTGGAGGCGATAGCTCAAGGCGTATCCCCCTTAAGAGGAGCGAGTCTTAAAGAAGAGGATATTGCAGAGGCTACTCTGTATCTGGCCAGTGAGGATTCCAAATATGTAAGCGGTCATAACATAGTGGTGGATGGGGGTGTGACAGCTGTACGAGATGAAGGTGCAGTGTTCGAAAAATATTAATGGGGAAACTCAAAGAAGAAATATTAGAGGTCCTGTATGCGATATGGGCCATTAATTACTTTGACACAATATCGCAGGCGACATATATGTATCTCTGAAGTTCTTGAATAATAAAATAAGTTTTTTTTGTTGCTTAAACTTGAAATTGGCGTCCCTTGGTAATTTATGTCAATTAATTAATATAATATTAGCATTTGTACTTGAGGGAAGTGCAATGATTATGATGATATTATATTTTAAATAATATATTGGAGTGTACACAAATTAGAGAATATAAATATTGAATTCATAAATGATGGAGGGTTTCATGCGTACGGCGTCTTGTCTATGTCTTTGCTCTGAGCTTTCCATCTGTCGTACCGCATTTACTGTGAGATTTTTGCATTAGGCTTAGCTTTTAGTATGGCTCCGGCCAACTTCGGCCCACTAGTTGTTGCTGGTGTGCAAGTTGAAACTTCGGAAAGCCATGGTGCCTCCTCTGAACAAACATCCTTGCAAGTTCGTCTCGAAGGTCTTTCACAAGGTAACCCTGATATTGTTCTTAATCTACAAGAATTTGATTCTGCATGTGAATGGTTAGAAAAGCATACTCTGATTGGATATTTTGTGGGTCGTACTCCTCCTGAAAGTATCCTCAAAGATTGGGTTAACAAGAGCTGGACCCCTCATGGGGTCCACCTTGATGGTGTGCAAAACCTTACCAAAGGTTTTTTTCTTTTCCATTTTTCTAACCCTTCTCAGGCGGAAGCGGTTTTTAACCGCGAACCCTGGACTGTTAGGTCTTCCCTACTTGTTTTTCAGAGATGGTCTCGAGACTTCACCGTCTCGGACAACAAGAAACTTAGGGTTCCTGTTTGGGTCAAATTTCCTGGTCTCCCCTTGCCATGCTAGCCATTCATTGAGTCCATTGCTAAAACCCTTGGTAAGGTCATTGTCATGGAACATGAAAATTTTTTCAATGCCCGTCCCTAGAAGCGTGTCTATGTTGAGGTCAACCTTTCTAGGGACCTCAAAGACACTGTTGAAATCCAGATTGGTGCCCTCACCATTTCTCAAAAAGTGCTCTATTTGAACCTGCCCAACACCTACTATCGGTGTTAATCGTTGTAACACAAGATTAAGGATTGCCCGTTANTAGTTACCCCTTGGGTTAAGCCACCGCCAAAGGAAGCACCGGCCAAAAATACGGAAGCTGAAAAAAAAGAAGAATGGACTACAGTTTCACAAAAAGGCAGGAATACCTCAAGCTCCAAGACGACACAAGCCACTTTTGTTGTTGTATCACCTTCAGAACCTTCGGCTGGAAAATCTCCTTCTTCCAATGATTTGCCACCGCCGCTTGTTTCAAACCCTTTTATACAAGGGAAAAGCCCTGCCGCGAAGCCTTCCACTCCAAAAGTGTTGCTCATGCTGCCAGTGAATTCTTCAGTTTTCTCCTGGTCTTTGTGTCAGTCTCGCAGTCCTGATGGACACACGGACGACCCAAATAAAAGACACTTTACCTCTTCTGGAGAATTACTCCCCAGCTTTGGCTCTGTACCAGCCTTCTTGCAGAATAGCTTCTCCTCTCTTGGGGACGAGGAAACCATGGAAGAGTTTTTATGAATTTTTTGTCATGGAATGTGCAAGGTCTAACTGACCTCTCCAGAAAGTACTATGTGTGTGATACCCATCGTAGACTTCACAGTCTAGACGTGTTATGTTTATAGGAGGTTAAGATCTCTGGGTTTCTTCTTAACTCTGTCTGTCGTGTCATATGGTCAGACGACATTGTTTTATCTTCTCAGCATGAAGCTGGTAAAGGTGGTGTCATTACTATTCTGACACATCGCCTTCATTCTTTTGTTATTGCTCATGGTTCTGATCTGATGCAACATGTCACCTAGATTTTGCATTCTTTTCATAATCATTCTTTTGGTGGCATTAATGTTTACGCCCCCAATGATGCTATCGAAAGATCTCAACTTTGGCGCTGGCTGGCAGACAATCTGTCTCCTGCCACTTGGGTTATGTGTGGGGATTTTAATATGGTTGAGCTGGCCTCAGACAAGGAAGGAATTACGCCTTTTCGCTAGACAGCTGGAGAGAGAGAAGCTTGGTATTGTTAGGAATAAGGTGTCTCAACCTTGGATAATTCCTATTCTTATTATTTGTTTTGTAAAATGTATTTCTTGCAAATAATGTAATTAAAGTGTGAGTGTACATGTCTAGTTGGCATGTTGATGTGTCACTCCACTTGATGTGTCGGCATCTTGAATTGTGTGTAAGGAGATCATGGCTAAAATGATTATGACGGATTCCTATGACACGTAAGAGCTATTTATAGAAGATTCAATGACGGGTGAAGACATGCAATGACATGTCGCAACTAATAAAGTTGAGTACTGTACACTCTTCCACAATCATGGGGTTTGGCAACGAAGAAATTTTAGGGTTCCTATTTTCTCAGAGAATGGTAAAACCCTAATACGGCTATCTTTGAAAGTTGCCCTAAAAAGGAAAGCGCATGATATAAGCATTTTTAGGGTTGCAGATAGATATAGGAAAAGAGTGTATTTTTGGTATGATTTGGTGCTACTGGTTTTGTCTTTTTGTGTTGATTGTCTCCTGAAAGAAATTGCATTGCAAGTGTGTTGTAACCGTTGTGTTGAAGATAATACATTGTGCAGGTTTTGGAGTGATGGGGTTTTTTATAGAAAGGTTTTTCCCAAGGTAAATCATTGTGTCATTCTCTATTTTTTGTATGCATGGTATATGGTTGCAATATCATTGTTAAAGTAGTTAACGAATTTGAAATTGTAAGAATTCAAAAGAATTTGCACAATACTTTCCTTTAGAGATTAATGTATGAAGTTGTTTCCGCACCTGAGTTTCCTTAGAAGTGGTATCAGAGCCTGATCAACTTGTGATCCTAGTTGTTGGGTAGGGTTTTTTGAGCGAATCTCAAGTTGAGTGGGAGTTTTTTGTGTAGAGCATTCTGAATCTTATTTGCAGATTGAGATGGCAGGTTCCTCATACAGTAGAATGGAGGTGGAGAAATTTAATGGCACTAATTTTGAGTTATGGAAACTCAAGATGGAAGACATGCTTGAAGACCATGATCTATGGGAGGCTCCTTCACTTTATGTGAGACCTGCAGTGATATCTCAAGCGGATTGGGAGATCAAGGATTAGAAGGCTAAGGGTCTTATCAGACTCTATCTAGCACATGTCATTCTTCTGAATGTTCTTGATGAGACTACAACAAATTCTTTGTGGAAATCGCTTGGGTCTGTGTATCAGGCCAAATCTCTGGTGAATAAGTTGTTCCTAAGAAAGAAGTTGTATTCTTTAAGAATGGAGGAAGGTGGATCCGTAACTGATCATCTCAACGCATTCAATTTATTGATT
>MU223644.1:1688106-1725486 GCA_018584345.1 Thuja plicata
AACAAAGTTATCTATAGATGATTGTCCAAAATCTCCTAGTGAGGTGGAGGACATGAGTAGAGTACCTTATGCTAGTGCAGTTGGCAGTCTTATGTATGCTATGGTCTATACTAGACTAGACATTGCCGAAGCAGTGGCAGTCCTAAGTCAGTTTATGGCTAACCCTGGATGGGTACATTGGGATGCAATTAAGTGAGTATTCAGATATTTGAGGGGTACATCAGATTACTCCATATGTTACCATGGTAACTCTTCAAGATCTTCGCATTCAATTTGTATTTGTGGGTTTGTGGATTCAGATTGGGTAGGTGATATTAACAGCAAGAGATCCACCAGTGCTTATGTGCTCACTATGTTTGGTGGTGCCATCAGTTGGATGACTAAGCGACAACTTGTGGTTGCTTTATCCACTATAGAAGCTGAGTACATGGCTGCTACTCATGTTTGTAAGGAAGCCATTTGGCTTAGGAGATTGTGTTCTAATGTTGGTTTTGATACATAATAGATTACTATTTGGTGTGACAGTTATAGCGCTATTTTCCTTACAAAGAATCCAGCTTTCCATGCCAGAACAAAGCACATTGATGTGCAGTTTCACTTTGTGAGAGATATGGTAGAAGATGGAAAGGTAAATTTGGAGAAGGTAGATACTGTGAAGAATGTTGCAGATGCATTAACAAAACCAATGGGCACTATGAATTTTAGATGGTGTTCGGAGTCTATGGGCCTTTTGGCCTATAGTGGTTAGTTCATGTTATGTTCCTATTGCTCTTACAACATGTTTGACAAGTGGGAGAATGTTAGGAATAAGGTGTCTCAACCTTGGATAATTCCTATTCTTATTATTTGTTTTGTAAAATGTATTTCTGGAAAATAATGTAATTAAGTGTGAGTGTACATGTCTAGTTGGCATGTTGATGTGTCACTCCACTTGATGTGTCGACATCTTGAATTATGTGTAAGGAGATCATGGCTGAAACGGTTATGACGGATTCCTATGACACATAAGAGATATTTATAGAAGATTCAATGATAGGTGAAGAAATGCAATGACATGTGGCAACTAATAAAGTTGAGTACTGTACACTCTTCCACATGTGGCAACTGATAAAGTTGAGTACTCTTACACTCTTGAAAATTTTAGGGTTCCTATTTTCTCAGAGAATGGTAAAAACCTAATACGGCTACCTTTGGAAGTTTCCCTAAAAAGGAAAGCACATGATATAAGCATTTTTAGGGTTGAAAATAGATATAGGAAAAGAGTGTATTGTTGGTATGATTTGGTGCTACTGGTTTTGTCTTTGTGTGTCGATTGTCTCCTGAAAGAACTTGCATTGCAAGTGTGTTGTAACCATTGTGTTGAAGATAATACATTGTGAAGGTTTTGGAGTGTTGAGGTTTTTTACCGAAAGGTTTTCCCCAGGGTAAATCATTGTGTCATTCTCTGTTTTCTATATGCATGGTATATGGCTGTAATATCATTGTTAAAGTAGTTAACGAATGTGAAATTGTAAGGATTTAAAAGAATTTGCACAATACTTTCCTTTAGAGATTAGTGTAGGAAGTTGTTTCCACACCTGAGTTTCTTTATAGGTATCACATGTGAAATAAATTGAGCCCTTTTTATCCCAATGCTAACCACCGCCAGCAAGGTGGGGTTTGGCATACTTGGTCCAATTTCAGAGCTGGCTCTGACCGTATATTTTAGAGGCTAGATCGTGCTATGATAATGACTCAATCTTTTTTCTCTTTTTCTGAAGATCGAGGCCTACCTGTCATTCCTCTAATAGATGTTACCTTGTCAAATCACTTCCCCATTTATTTCTTCATCACTTGGTAATTTTCTACCAGAAGGGCTGCCAAAACGCAATTTTATCTCAACACGTCTGTGCTGACGCATACCTCCACTATTGCTCACATTCTTCAAGTCTAGAATTTAGAGCCTCAGCTCCACACTCATCTTGGTTGGATTCAATGGTGGAATGATGTCATTACCTACACTGTTAGATTTCTTTGCATTTACGGCCGACAGTTAGCTTGTTATAGAAAGTGTGCTTATGAAGCTAACACTAAGGCTCTTCGCAATGCTGCTAATTTTCTTGTGTCGAATCCCTTTGATTCTACTATCCAGCTTGAGTTGGCCCAACTCTGTCATGAGAAAGAAATTTCAAATGCCTATGCTGCTCGTGGAGCTCAAATCAAAGCTCACCTCCACTGGTTGGAGGTGGGCGATAAAGCCTCTAAGGAGTTTTTTCATGCTCTCAAATCCCATCATACCAATGTTGGTATTCAAAAGATTAAGCAAGGATCTGACACCCTTACGGAGCTTCCAACCATTCTACAAGCTTTTGTTCAGCATTATGAACAAGTGTTTGCTTCACAGGGTAATTCTGTGGCACGTGAAGAGGCTCTAAAGGCTTGGATTGCTGTTACTCCAAACCGCCTAGCGGTCGAGGAGTGTGCCTTTTGTGAGCAATTGATTACCATCTATGACCTCAGAGAAGCAACTTTCTCTATGGCCAATGATAAATCCCCAGGATGCGATGGCTTCCCCTGTGAGTTGTACAAACACCTTTGGGATGTTGTTGGTCCTGACCTACACAAAGTCTACGTCGAGGCCTTTCACAATAAAAGTTTGGGCACTTTAATTAATAAATTAAATATCAAATTCATACCTAAGTCTGGTGATCCAGAGGATATTTTCAATTGGAGGCCCATCACCTTGTTGAACATCTCCTACAAGATAATTTCCAAAGCACTAGCTCTAAAAATCAGACATCTCCTTCCTCTTATTGTCCGCCCTGAGAAAACTAGTTTTATTAAGTCCAAGTATAATCTTGACAATATTATTGCTGTCTGGGAAGGGATGGAATGGGCTCGCCATTCTAAGTAGGCTACCCTATTTCTCAAAATTGATTTTGCTAAAGCCTATGACCGCATTGAATGACCCTTTATTCTTGCTATGCTTCAAGCTCTTAGGTTCGGTCCTCACTTCTTGCAGTCTATGGAAATGCTTTTTGGTGATGCCTCTACTTGCATTACCATCAATGGGTCCTAATATGATACTTTTGGGCTTTTTCGATCCATCCGGCAAGGTTGTCCGATGGCTCCTGCCTTATATGTGCTTGTTGCTAAAGGCTTTGGGTACTTACTTGCCAACTCTATTTCCTCTGGTTTAGTTCATGGCATTTCCCTTCCTGATTCCTCTTCCCACCTTGTTAATGGTCACTTTACTGATGACTCCTTTCTCACTCTTATTGAGGATGAGGAGAACATATCCAATGCCTTGCAGTGCCTGGACAGCTTTTGTCAAGCCTTTGGATCTGCTATTCAATGGTCTAAAACCCTTTGTTTCAGACATTCTTTTCTTCCAGCCCCTACCTAGCTTAACAATTTTGACTGGAAATGGTTACAGGGTGGGGAAGTTTTTCATTTCCTGGGCATTCTCTTTGCTTTCCATGGATCTTCTGTGGATTTATGGAATGCTGTGATTACCAAGATTGAAAAAAATTTGCAATATTGGATCTGCAAGCCTCTTTCCCTTGCTGTAAAGTTTCAGATTTGTTCCAAAGTTTTGGCTGCTACTCATGTCTACTACTCCTCTTGTTGGACTCCCTCAAAGGCTTCTTATCTCAAGCTAGAGCATTTTCTCTGAGATTTTCTTTGGGCCTCTGGTGCTGACGGCCATGGTTTTCATAGGGTTGCCTGGGAGTTCTGTTGCCTTCCTCGTGACTTTAGCGACCTTGGCCTTCTCTCCACTTAGAGGTAGGGGCATGCACTTTGTGAAAATTGGATTATCCATGATCTTACTGGTAATGAGGCCTGGAAAATTCTTGTCAGGCATTGCATCTCTTCGGGTTTCCCAGTTCACAGGCTGGCTTGGAAGGGCATTGGTCTCTAGACCTTGCTCACTATGAAAGAATCTGTTCAAATCTAGGGTACGTTCATCATCAAGAGAATTTGGAAAGCTTGGGAAGATTTTAAGCCTTGGCTTTGATGGGATGGTGATGACTTTCACAATGGTCTTTCTTTCATTCAGCATGGCCTCTGGTGGTCTCCGTTGTTTTCTATTCAAGGCATCCCTTTGGCCAAGACTCAAGGGACTAGTGCTCTACATTTTTCAAATGTGGCATTTGGACTCCCAAGGACCTCTTCTCTAGAGCCTCTATGGGTCTTTGATCATGGGAGGATATGCAGGTGTAGTATTGTTTGGCTCATTCTGATCGCCAGACTTTTGATCTTTTGGTCTCTGCGATTCTTGTCAACTTGCTTCATAAGATTGGCATTCAATTTGTCAAGCCTTGGTGGAAGGATTGCAAATGGTATCCTACCACGCCTTTCAGCAATTATAAGCCAAGGTTGGGCTATAGGTGGTTATCTCCCCATATTCTAATGGTGGATACCCTTAATCAGAGATGGCATCTTCATTCCTCCACATCTCACTGGAGCTCTCACTTTCAAACCATCTGGGCTACCATTACGGAGCCTAAGATGGCTCTTTTTGCATGGTGTCTTTTTTTTCAAGGGGTCCCATTTGGCCCTAGGCTCAAACATTTGGGTGTTCAAGACCCTCGTTGTCCCTTCTGTGGTCACCCTGAATCTTTTTTCCACATCTTCTAGTTTTGTAGGAGAGCTCAATAGTATTGGCAGTGGATTCATGACTTCTTCAAACCTTTTCGGCTTGAGCCTTTCTCTTGGCACATGATTGTCTTAGGAGATTCCTCTAGACTTCCCTCCAAGTTTACCCAGATTTGGCATACTTTCAGGATGGAGATTTTGTTCATGTCATGGAAAGATAGGAATGCTATTATTTTTTCTCACAAGTTTCTTGATATGAATGTTGCTCTGTATAACAAGGCTTGCATTTGTAATAATGTTATGATGCAAATTCAAGTTCAGGCCAATAAAGTGGCTCACCTGCAGGAGCTGCTCAATCATTGGGGCAATGCTCCCTGTACTATTGCCTGGGTTCCTCCTGATGCCATTTTTGCTGAAGGTACTCCTCCCAGAGGCCACTGCCACGGGTGCAGCTCCTTAGCACACCGCTCACACACCCTACATTTGTAGGCACCCCGCCAACACTCTCTGAGAGGTGGTAGTGATGGATGGTGGTGTTGCTTGGCTTCTCTACCTCACCGTTCTTCTGGGTGGTCTCTAGCTCTGGCTTAGTTTGCCCCTCCTGATGTTCCTGGTTCTTGTCGTGGCTTTGATTGGCCTCCTTCCACCTCTTCAAAGTTTCACGGCCTGGCTTTGGCCTTTTTGCCACCCAGGGCAGAAGAGAAAGAAAAAGAAGAAGCTGAAGATGATGGGTGGTCGCTTCCCGACCCTCTTGTTAACCCCAATAATGTTTGGGGTTCTGATGATAAGGATCCTCCTCCTTCTGCCACTGCTCTTGCTGCATAATGGCTATATGCCTAACTTTTTTTTTACGAATAGTTGTGCTCTATTTCTAGCTTGGCCGTGTGAACTTTGCGGGGTGATTCTTATGTTCCCCAGCCCCTCTTTTGTGGATATGTAACTTTGATATTTTTATTAATTGAAAAGACACTATTCATCAAATTATTTTTTTTATAAATGATAATTATTTATAATAAAAATGAATTAATTATATTCAAGATGATGTTGTTCTTTAATGGAGTTGGATATGATGTAACGAAATGTAAAGTAGTTGACTTAAATGAAAAGTGGTACTTTTTGCAAAATAAGCAGGTTAAAATATTGTCTATTGGATGTCTCTTCATTTGTAACCCTTTTTCCAACCAACAATTTTTAGTTATGTAATTTATATTCAATTATCTACAACTTTGCATCTTCCTCCATGACATGCTCGAGGCCTAGCCCGATTTGTGAGAGCCTTCCTACAGTAATAATGCACGTGGTCATGAGGTCTAGTCTCATCCCAACCGATATGGTACCATAGGAAATGACATGCCAATGTCAACAGTCACATTAAAAAATTCACCCAGTGCATTGCAATTTATATGGGACATTATCCCTAATTCTTGCACTCTAAAAAAAAATTAGAAAAAAATCTTCTTGCATGTCACCTATCTACTATTTTACTTAAAAGTGTTTTATCTCTCTTAATTTTTTGTTAAAAAACATTCTTACTGTAAATAATTTTTTTTTTCAAGGCAAAAATGGCGGAGCCATTATGATATATTAATATTTGAATATACTGCTTCAAGGGCTCAAGAGGGAAAGAAGCAGGGAAGAAAACCCTCTATCCCAACCCAATACAAAGAAGAAATATACAAGACCCAAAGGTTTTACAAGCACACAATATTGTAATTAATGTAAACAATATGTAATTATGAAATTTACATATTTTATGTAAATATTTTTTTATAATAAAAAATAAAACATGTAATTACTAAATAATTTTTGCTATAAGAAATATTGATTTAAATGATAATATTGTTAGATTTTTCAAGGGCCTTTATAATTCACTTGCTAATACAAGATACCACACTCCTTGGAAATGATTCTTAAGTCCCTTGAGAGATCTAAATATACCACATTATAGCAACTATATAGAAGGATGTAAATACTATTTCCACCATTTAATGACCGACTCACAAAATAGATACGTAATACCAAAAGGTTTTCCACTTTCATGATTTCCATTTAAACCAAAACACAAAACCATATTATTAGATAAGACTTAACACATCAATATAATTGTAGACAAAACTGAGTAATAATAGTCCAAAATGTAGAAACAAATAAATAAAATGCTTATTGTAATGAGTAAACATATAACAAAATAGAGCTTGTGTATATTAAATAAGATTTTCGACAATCATGCCAATAGTGGCATGTTTTGATGGTTAAGTTGTCAGGTTGTTGTTCTCGCCATCAAGGATCAAATCCCATTGGGGATGCGGTCCCCCATTTGTGGCCTCATTAGATCATAGCTCCAAGTCAAAGAGTTTACACATGAAAAAAAAAGATTTTAAACAATCATATGTGGAAAGATAAAGGGGTCCTAACTCTCTAAATTTGATAACTCCATGACAAAAAAATGTTACAATGAAACTACTAAAATTCTAATGGAAGACTCAAAACCCAAAAAAGGTGCAATAAAAGCTATCCAAACATATTGATACCTAATTGTATTGTTGAGTCCTTGCAATGCGAGATGATGTACCCTTTTGGAAAACCAAGTTGTCTAAGATTTGTGAAATGGATTATAGAAATTATAACCTATATAAAGATAGTCCAATCTCTACTATTCATTCGATGTGAAAATATATTTGACAACCATTGCATTTACAAAATGACCAATAACTATTGCCAGTTTAATATTAAATAATTATGTTAGAAAGTTGCCACAAAATAAATTTAAAATCATTAAATACATGTAAAATCCAATTCATAGCTCACAATATATCTATTTGATAAAAAATAGGGGTATAATAGTAGGTCTTACAATAATATCATGTATTAAAATAAGCAAAGATGATAGAACATGACATTAATTTAATAGACAAAATCATAATTGTTTTTATGACTATGGTGGTTTTTTGTCAATAGTGATGTTCCCCCTGGGAAGCTAGACTAACCACCTCATTGAAGTTTTGGTTTCCTACCATGGTATATGTTTGACTAACCATTTAAACTATACCTGTGTTTGGATTGAGGGAGACCCAAAATAACATCATTGAACTCCTAAAAGGAGCCCAAGGGCCCTCATGGTCTATCAAAAAGTGGAATGACGATTCTAAGGAGGTAATCAAATCATTCCAAGAATGCAACATTTCCCATGTATATTGTAAAGGTAATATTGTAGTGGAATTTATTTTTGCAAATATTGAAGTAAGAAGTGATTTTTGGATTCTTTCTGCAATTTTTTTCTTCTGTTGGTTGATGTAGGGGTCTACCCCATCCTTATTGGTAACTTTGTCCCTTGTTTCCTTGGTGAACATCATTTAGTGCCTTGTGAGATTACGTATAATTTAATTTTTGAGTTTGGATGCTTGATGAAAGGAGATTGACACAGATTGAACTCTACTACTACTAGTGAAGTTTAGAATTTTGAAGCCCTTGTTATCTTGGTTCTTATTTGTGATAGGGTGGTTCTTAATAAGTGCAAAATTCTTACAGATTTGAATTAGATCATATCTTGCATAGCTTCTATAAAAAGGGAGTGAGTGCATATTGAGGTGGCTTTTCTTAGTTGGCCTCTATTGTTGATATGGCGATTGGCATTCCTATCAACTTCTCTCATGTTCCTTATAGAGGTGGGGAGTTTCTTCTATTTAATTAATTCATTAGCCTTTTCATCTATTATTTAAATAAATATTCATATTTATTTAAATAAATTATTTTACTTTTTTACTAAAATTAATTAAATTTTTATTTATTTAATCAAGCCTCTTTTCTAAGCTCATTTCTTTATTTATTAAATAAGCACATTTGTTTATTTTCTAAATTCATTAATCCTCTTCTTTTCATTTTAGCCAAACATGTGCAATCACATGCATCAACTCCTAAACCTTTTTCCACATGTCACTTTTCATTCATCTCTTCACTTAACCTCTCCCACTTAAAAGTAAACAACTTCCTTCCACCTCTTAATCCTAGCCACTCATTGCTTTTTGCCTCTTACTCCCTTCCACGTCTTAATCCTAACCATCCATCTCTTATGCCTCTTATCCTCCTACACCCAAGCCAAAACCCTACCCGACCCTTTCAAAAATCTATAAAATGGGATCCTTCTCGTCATTTCTCAATACCATCTTCTTGTAAAAGGTTATGCTGCTGGTTTTGAGCAACCACATTTCTCCATCAACAACAATTTTCCACACTTCAAATTTTTGAGGTTTGCATTGCATATTTGGTGTTGTATTTTAGTTTCTTATTCTCCCTTTAATCATATTTGTATGCATGCTTTCCATATCATTTGAGGTGTACATAGCAATGTAGGAGTAAGTTTTAGTTGTTTATTGCTTATTCTTTTATAGAATTTTCTACATACTTAACATAGATAGTGTTTTTTTTTTCTTTTTTTGGCGTAGGATTGTTTCTTTTAGTAGAGAGGGATGTGGGACCCTATGGATAAGCTTATAAATCTACCAATATTGGTAGGTAGTGTCTTTCTCTAGTTTTTATTTCATCATTGGTGCTTATTTACACTTATATTGTTAACATTTTTATTCTTTCAATCTGCTCTATGGTGGTTTCCATTTAACACCATTAGTTATTATTTTGTTTATCCTACTAGACTTTCTATTTTTTATGTTATAGATAGTAGGTCTCTTTATGATGACCAGATATTTGTTTGTAGTCTTCAAGGGCTCATTCTCATGTTTGCCCATTTTTGGTTAAGTATATCTTTTTAGGATTGGACTTTCTCTTGTTGATGCCATTACTAGGATGTGCTCTGTAAAGAAGGCCAATAGTAATTTATGTGTGCTCCTTCCAATGGTTGTTTGGATGCAAGATAGATTCAGTTTTTTAGAATACCCCACTATGGGATATCATTGTAAGGGTTCAATTATGGCCTCTTATTCTCCAAGTAGCCTTTTCGAGGGAGACCATTTAATTTGTTGACAATGTACAATTTGATTATTTAATTAAGATAGAAGTATATTGTTAAGAAAGATGTTTTATTTTTACTATATTTTTTTCCATTTGACTTGTAACACCCCTTTTCTATTGCACTTAGAACACACACATTTCATTAAAGCTGAAAGTCTATAATATAGAAGTTTTAATATTAACAAAATGTCATTTTCAAACTTTCACATTAGAAAACTCAATAAATTCGAATGCAAATATTTTACTGCTCTTGTCAAACAATATGATAAACTATTGAAAATTATTGTTATTAATTATTATATACTAAATGACTATAAAGTCTAAGTTAAAGAATTTAATCATAACATAACGATTATATTATTTAACATGTAACTTCCATCTTTTATGATCTCACTATAATAGTACTTAATGATATAAATTATACAAATACACCTATTTTCCTTTCAAGTTTTAACAACAATAACTTATACAATAACCTATCTGTCCCCGTGATACTATTTTAAATTGATCTATGGACTTCTACTGTGTAGACTTACATTTTTATTACTAGGTTCCCTATCAGTATTTTCCAAACACTGCAGCTTCATCTAATACAACTGTTATTGCCCCGTCCACAACCAAATTGTGACCAGTAACATATTTGGAATCCTCACAGGCCAGATACAGAGCAGCCTTTGCAATATCCTCTGATTTAAGATTGGCTTCCTTTAATGGGGCTTCTACCTCAATCGCTGCCTCTAGCTTCGCCTTTCCCTCTCCTGAAGGTGTCACTCCCATCTAATTCATTACCAGATCTGTAGCAATTGCAGCTGGAGAAATACAATTCACTCGTATACCACTTTTCCCCAACTCTGCTGCACCGTTCTTTGTCAGCCCAACAACGGCATGTTTGGAGGCATTGTACGAGTAAGGAGTAAATCCTCCAGCTATTCCTGCAATGCTAGCCGTAGAGATAATGCTGCCCTTTCTGTTGGGGATCATAACGCGGGCTGCGTGCTTAATGCCGTGCATTACTCCGTTTACGTTTATATTCATCACTCGCTCGAATTCCTGCATGTCATACTCTGGCACCCTTAGTTTTTGGTTGTCGACGACTCCTGCGTTATTATACATTATGTCAAGCTTTCCGTGCTTTTGTATGACCAAATCCACGGTTGCGCTTACATCTTCCTCCTTGCTCACGTCGCAGTGGACATATGTCGCCAAGGGAGAAAGCGATTCCGCCACTTTCATGCCGGCATCGTCTGAAATATCGGCAATTATGACATTGGCTCCATGATTGGCAAACAGCCTAACGGTTGCTTCACCAATTCCTCCTGATCCGCCTGTGATTATTGCAACCTTGCCTTGCAGTCTGCATTTAACAGATACAATTTTGTTCAAAATATGCTTTCAAACAAAAAATATCTCATTAGAGTTTCCAGTCTCTGTTTTTATGTGCTTATGATGCAAACAAAATTTGGTTTTCACTGACAGAAAGAGTTGTTTATTAGTTTAAAATCAACATATACGATGCCTAATAAACTATGAGGCTTTCAGAAAAGAGCAATTTCATTTCATAAAACATTACAAGAGCGAGGAAAGTTTAACGAAAACAAAACCTTCTCCACAGAACAGTTGCAACCTCTCTCGTAGACATGTTCTAGAGTTAGAAAATACCCTTGAATAATAGCTTTCAAAGAGCCGGCTTTATAGCGAACAAATCATGGAATTTTCTTTTTTTTCCTTCAAATTTAGTCTCTTATTTTCCAAATGATAGAAGAAATTATCGACAACATCCTTTATTTATAATATTGTAAGCGCTTTTTAATACACGTTTTAAATCAAACTCTCATCACCCCGAGGGCAGAAAACGTTTTATATATTCATTGTAGGCATTAAAAAAAGTCCAAAAAAACGTGTTAAGTGGATTCATCGATCAAACATCGGTTTGATCTTGTGCGTTGGCTTACATTGATTGGCTAATTTCAAAACCTTGTTTGAATTGAATTCGTGTGCTCCTGTACCCTGTGTTTGTCGAACATTTCATTTTCATTATAGTTGTTAAAACTCAACAGGAAAAGAGTTGGAAATTAAGGGGACCTGCCATTTTTCACGTTTATGTGGAAGAGACAGAATTAGACATCTGTCATTTCATATAGTGGTTGAATTTGCGTAAGCTGTCAACCTTCACTTTATTCTCCACTTTATTTATCTCGGATTCTTCATTAGCGTGCGTTCCTGGACTACACATAAAATAATAAATCCAACTTTCTTCGCATGTGGATTCAAAGGCAACATCAATATTCTTGAATAAATCTTGAATATTTTATATTTGTTATAAGAGTACAGAACAAAAGTGGAAATTTACTGTACGCTCAAATTCCACGTTTCTCTAGAAGTGAGAGATGCATTCTTCACGGGTTCGAATACTACGATTCATTATCAATGGAAAAGTCACATCGCAATCTGTTCTGGACTACAACAGTTACAGGAATTTGAATGGCCAAATATCGAGCAAGTAAGGACTATGTAGGATGAATATTATGAAGAGAATTTGAATGGCCAAATATCGAGCAAGGACTTGGTAGGATGAATATTATGAAGAGAATGATTAGTTGTGACTGTTTTTGGGGCCTGCAATTTTGAAAATTATAATTTTTGTCAACTGGTTTCACTTGTGATAATAAGGCCATCAACGAGCCTCAATTTGTTAAATAGTTGTTTTTCAATAGGCACTTTGCACATCCCAATGATGCTTTCATTTGACACCTTGCCTGTCCTAATGATGCCACAGGTGTTCTACGCAGCTAGGAATGAAACTGTGATGTTGTTTGAAGATGATAATTTGAAGGCGATAGGATGTGATCAGTGTCATCGGACCAAGTATCCCAACTACTTCTTTCTATTTTTTTTGTTCCGATTCTTCATACAGTTTGAGGATGACACATCACCAAGGATTCTAGCTTTGTTCACAACCAGTGCAGAATTTGATTTTCTATTTCTTTTATGCATATTCGTTTAACAAACTCGGAGGCATCTTTGTCTTTCACGGGGTTAGTTAAGGATAGGAAAGGTATCTTTACTGTTTTGATCTGATTTGTTTGATTTATAAGGTGTGTGAAGCTTGTTTGCCTTTTCTCTCATATAAAGAGAATTCCAAGACCTTATTAGCTTCTTCAAAAAACTATTACCTGATGAGAGCATAGTAGGATAGTTCTAAGTTTTAGGAATTCATAGATAATTTTTTTTTTTTTAAATTGTATAAGTTTTCAGATACAATATCAGGTTAAGGTCAAGGTGTTTTATGTTGTCATCATATTGTCTCAAAGATATACTCAAAATAGTTCATATAAATTCAATATACAATGCATGTTTGAATTTGACATCAGTTGTTTATGGTTATGTTGTTGATTGTTTTCAAGCTTTTTTTTAATGCAAAATTAAATACTTGAAAACAATGGAAATGGTCTTATAAGTGGTGCTCAATTATTTGCTTCAATTGTTGTGCTAATAATATTAATAATTTATTATTTGGTCATCTTCAAATTGGGTTTTTCTAATTTACAAGCGTAATTGTATCAAGGTAGTTTTATAGTAAGGTTCAAGTTACATAGAGTTGTAATTGTATGGGGCTAATTTCTTGTGCTAACTGGAACAACATATTTCATATACATGATTGGAATTAATTTTCTAAGAAAATGTTTTATCTTGTATACTAGATTCTAGATGAAGCAACCAGCTTAGATAAGAGCAAAAAGTAAAGGCGACAAATCCATGAGGAAGCTTTTGTAATTTATCAAGTTGTTTATATCACAATCTCACATGTTTAGAATATCACATTCTACAAATGGAGGATATCACAATCTCACACATTTATAGAGAAAAAAATAAAGAGAAGTACTTGTTGTCAATCTGGCCGACAAAAGAGACATTCTAAAATACATTTTCAGTCTTTGGTTCGTCTAGACATATTGCAGAGATTTTATCATTGTTTATAATAGGTGGAGAAGATAAATAGAGAAAAGTATCCATGTATTATTGCAAGGCTTAGGGATTTGTTTTAAATCTAGAAGTCTCTATTGAGATATTTAATGAAAATGAGATGGATGGTTTAGTGTTCTTCTAGGATCATTTTGAGGTTCTTGTGGTTTATTTGTTTTCAGGTCAAGCATGGTGGGGATGATTAATTTTGACATGGACTACCTATGTGGGATACAAGAGGTCGAAGCACAACTTAGGAGGTTATTTGCAATTAGAAGAGTTAATATTTCCTGCTATAAATAACATTTTGGGGGAAAATTTCTTCACGGGAAAGCATATCCATGATGACATTGTTCTAGACTTTTTCTTTAAATTGGTAATGTAGGTCATAGGTAAGATTTACAAAGGGGTTGGATTAACAAATAATATTTTGCATGAGAGATACATGGAAGGGGCTATAATAGCATTTCAATCTACTCTGACAACCCTAGCAGAGGTTTCATTTCAGATATTTTTTAGGTTGAGGTGGTTGGAAAAAATAAAGGGTAGTAGAGGCTCTTATTTTGCATAGGAAAGATCTTGAAAAGAATTCTATGGTTCCCTTTTCAATTTTTTTCATTCTGCATGGAGATTTATTCTCTACCTCTCAAATTGAGAGAATGGATACACTTAGCAAAGAGAACATAATGATTTTCCAATGTATGTATATTTTTATTTTGAATATGAATGAAAAGGGATCTACCCACTATGGTAGAAGCTTTTTAAAAAAAAATTATAGTAAAGTTGAAATATGATACTAATTAATTGTGTGTACCTTTAGTAGTTAACACCAACAATCAACTTCTAATGTGTATTGTCATGATTTTAAATATATTCTTTTATAGTGAGAGCAGTTCATTTGACACTATTTTCTTAGATGGGAGAAAAAATTAAAGACAAAATATCCATGAGGAAGCTTTTGTAATTTATAAAGTTATTTATTATTATGCAAAGTTTAAATATGATACAAATTAATGGTGCAAAAGAGGACTAGATAAACTTGCATCCACCTTCAACAGTTAACACCAACAATTAACTTGCAATGGGACAAACTAATAGGTCTCATTCATGTTCATAGATGGTGTTGCATTGATTTTAAATATGTGTGAACATAAAATTTATAGAGCATGCACCATTGACATTTGTGTAGTATCATCAATAGTACTGAGAAAGATAAGTTGTGAGAAAGTTGTCCATCTTCCAAAGTACCAAGATGTTTGATAGATGACCTTCTAGAACCTTTAGATTTCATTTTAAAGCCTCATTGACATCCTCAATCCAGGAACCTACACATTTTGATTGCTATGTAAGGCCAATTTTCTTTTTTTGAATTTTTATTTAGAACATATTTTATCTTTTCTCTAGTGTCATTACACTATAAAATATGAATTGTTGGTGAAAGAAACACACAAGAAGAAGCCAATAGAAACAACTAGCTTGAGTTATCCTAAACATTGACCATTGAGACTGTTCATTGCACTTGACATCAAAAAGTATAAAACCAATATCAGATTTGATAAAATAAAAACCATTTACACAATCTAACATATGAGAATACATAAGGAAGAGGAAAGTAGAATATATTTAAAAGAGCACTTTGTTCAAATTTTTAGAAAAAAAAATGAAAAAAAAATGTTCTCTTTCTTCTAATTTATATATATCATTTTTACCATTGTAAGATTTAATTTTGTTGTTGCTATGACAGACTGAAGTTCAACTAATGTGTAATCTATAAAATCATACTTATACATGTATTACTCATTTATTTTATCGTACCAACATAGTTGAAGCTTGATGTCTTATAGGCTATCAAAAAGGTCAATGTTATTATGGTAAGAAAAAAAACTATTACCATACTTCCGTATTATTCTTTGAACCCTTCCAATGTACCAAGTTCCACTAGAAAAACCTTATGATGTACATTGAAAAAAACTTTTTCTTGTAGTACGTTTAGTGGGAAGTATTGAATTGCTCTCAAAAAACACCCCACAATCTAATTTAATACCAAAGCAAATTGAAACATCTTTTTGTGGGGTCCTCTCATCTTTCTTAAAGAAGACCTCATTACTCACTTTAGTCAACCTCTCTTTGGATAATATTAGATTTACATTTAATTGACTAACTAAATAAGCTATGGACATAAGCTTATTATTGTATCATCCTAAAATGTAAGCACTTGATTTGTTCTAAATTTAGGATTATTTTGGGCCTTCTTTAGTATGGTTCCTTTGATTGGGCTTCATATTGCAGTTAAATGTACATTTATTAACATATGGGTCCTTGTTTCTTCCCTAATCCTGCCTAATTTGTGCAAAATTGAGGTAGGATATTATTTCTAAGAATGCTCCCGTATTTTTAATCAATTGCAAAATTCTCCCTTCCTTTTAAGATCTTGGAATTTGCTCCTAATATTAGAATCAATAGACCTTCCAAATACCTTAAAAATTATAGGCCATGCCCTCCAATCAAAAGCAAGCAACTTTCTCGAGGGGTGTAGTTGAAGTTCGACTACACCCATAGGAGTGTAGTCAAAATTTTACTTTACCCCTAGATTTTTTTATCAAAGATTGGGCCCTCGGTCCTATCTACCACATTCATAGAGCTTGGAGATCTATGGTCAACCTGTGTAATTATATTTCTAGATGCACTATAAAAGGATCTCTCTCTTCCTTCATTTTAATATACACACATAGAGACACATGTCATCATAATGATCATGTATCCATTATTGTGAAGCAACCATTGAGAAAGTAATCAAGCAAAGTATTGACCATCCAAGTACAATTTAAAGTGTCATTCTAGCATTCAACCCTTCAAGTATTCAAGGTGTCTTCCATAAATCAAGTTTCTTTCCCCATTGAGGCCAAGCAAATAAATTTCTTGGAAGAACATTGGAATAATTTCTTCATTCCTCAATCATTCATTGGTGATTTATAAAACATCCTCACAAGGTTTTGTCTTGCATGATTTCCTTTTGATTTTTATGTGCAGTCAAAGCTATTGCATTAACATTATTGATCACATTCAAAGAGGTAAGAGTATCTATATTGCATGATACACTTCATCTCAGATATAATCTTTGTTACATGTCAGTATTCCTTACTTCATTTTAATTCACGTCTATTTCCTAAAGTTGGGCTTGACCAAGGAAAGCCCCCCTTCTACAAATAATTTCCCTTTTTCTATGTTGGAACATGTTTCGGGATCTGTAGACTTAGATTCATATATTTTGGGGGTTATCTCACAGGTCAGAATCAGAAAGTACACAATCACAAATAAAGGGATATAGTCTACTCTTGACTTGTACTTGAAAATTTGACTTGTTCCTAGAGGCCTTAAATTTTCATTGTCAGAAGTTATAGGTGCTAGGGTCCCAGATCTACAATGGTTTCAGTCTGTGAGATCTTTGTGAGTGGAAATTTTAGTTTCAAGGCATATAACCTCCTAATTCATTTCAAGGTGCTCTCTCTCTCTCTCTCTCTCTCTCTCTCTCTCTCTCTCTCTCTCTCTCTCTCTCTCTCTCTCTCTCTCTCTCTCTCTCTCTCTCTCTCTCTCTCTCTCTCTCTCTATGAACAATGCTTGGATATAATGATTGTTGAATGCAAAAAATATACAATTGAATTTGAATAGCAATATCATAATTATCTAACAATTGTTTGTGTTTCTTTAATAACAATGATTGGCTTCTCATATCAGCAATCACATAATGTATCAACTTATAATTGATTAATTTTAAATCAACTCAAGATGTCTGTCATGTATTCTCTTATAATATTATTGATGTTCATGTAATTGATGTTTTATTTGACTTTTATCTTTGATTAAGTTTAAATCAACTCAGGATGTGCATCATGTTTTAGAGTATGCTCCCATTTGATGATATCGATCAATGCTTGTCTCTATTATTGATATCACTTACCAACCAATATCATAGATGATCAATGCTAATTTCATGTCACTTCCTTCTATCAACAATGCCTTAATGGAGAATACTATGAAAAAACACATGCAAGACTACAAGAATTTTATGGGTTCGGCCATGGACTATTTCCTGACAATTAAGGCTGAGCTAGATACTAGGTCCCCCAGTAAAAAAATAGAGGATATCACTAAGAACCTGGAAGATGGTGGCCCCGAAAAAGACACTAGATAAGCAAGAAAGAAGAAAATTCATGAAAGGATCTAGGAACTCTCAGAGTTCAATGCAGTGATAAAGAAGATATCTGAAGCGAAGTAGGAAGCCACCGAGGCTTGTAAGGAGCTTGTCTAGGGCTCTAGTTTCTGGTTCTGGTGGTTTATCTTTTTTTCTGGTCTCTAGCTTTTGGTTTTTTCCTGGTTTTTTGTTGTTAGTTTTGGCTTTAGCGTACTAGTTTCCAGTCCTGTTTCTTTTTGGAGTGCTTCAATGTTTAAACTTTTATTCTAGCTTGTAAGGGGTTTCGGGTCCCCATTCAAAACCTATTTTTCCCTGCTATCAAAAACAATGCCTTAATGGATGTTATTATATTCCTTGAATGTCTTAAGTGGTCACTAGTCATATGAATTCAAATCTAAATGTCAATCTTATTGAATTATATCTTTAAAATATATTACAAGTTACAAAATATTTGGTATATTTTAATCACTCTTGACTTAATTGATTGTGATGGTATATTGTATAATATGTTCTATTACATAATATTTTATTTTGTTATTATTATCTATTTTATTAATATTATATTATTTTATATTATATATTATATATTATATTATATTATATTTTATGTTTTATTTGACTTTAAACAGACTGTTTGAATTGATTTAACCATTGATCGGTAACATCAAATGGGGGATATTAATTCAGTGTCACATTAGTTTTCTACTTTTATTTTCTAAATTTTTTTATCCATTACATTTCTTTCGCTCTTCGTAATTTACAATTAGTATTAGAGCTCGGGTGAAGATGATTGGAAATCATTGAAGAATTTATGGAATTATGGAGTTGAAGGTGTAAAAATTCTCAGGCAAGAATTTTTCATTTATGGAAAGTAAAAATGGAGTCACTATTAATTAAGCAAGATATTTTTCTTTGTTTAAAAGGGAAAGAAAAGAATCCAACTTCATTGAAAGATGAAGATTTAGAAATATTGGAAAAGAAGGTGAGGGCAACAATTTTTCTTTCAATGTTTGACAATGTTCTCTTTAATATCAAAGTAGAAATAACAGAAAAGGCGATATGGAACAAGCTTAAAACCACATACGTAATGACATCAGATGAAAATAAGGTATTCATCATGAAGAAGTTGTATAAATTCAAGATGAACGAAGTTTGAATCATGGAAAACCACCTCAACAGATTTATTACTATGATTAGCCAAGAAAATTCAGTGGGCATGGTACAAGATAATGAGAAAAAAGATGTTTTCTTGTTATCTTCCTTACCAAGTATCTAGGATGGGGTTGTGAAAGTGATTAGCACTTCGGCATCTAGTATGAAAAATTTGGTTTTTGATGAAGTTGTAGCTACTCTTCTCAGCAAAGATATGAGAAGAAAGAATGATGAGCCTTCATCTCATGAAGCCTTAATAGTTGCGAGTACTAAAAATATAAGAAGGGACCTTGAAATAGGCACAAACTTCAACAACAAAAGGAGATCCAAATCTCCAAAAAGATCAAATTCTAGGGGCAGAAATGGGGATTATTGATTTTGTGTCAAATTGGGTCACTGAAAGAACAATTATCACTCTTTGAAAAAAGTAGAAGAAAGAGTTTGGGATAGAGAACCCAATACCCTTATGAAAATGATGATGGTATTTTAATTTTATCAAAAAGTGACACCACTTCATATTTATGGGTGCTTGATACCAATGCCTCTTTCCATGCCTCTTCCTGCACTGAGGCTTTCACAAACTACCAAGAAGGTCACTTTGGAAGTGTATTTTTGGGAGACAAAAAAGCTTGTGAAATCAGTGGAAAAGGTGATCTTCTATTGTCTTTAAAATGTGGTGGTACATGGTTATTAAAGTATGCTGATCATATTCCTAAACTAAAGAGAAATCTGATTTCTATTTATCAAATTCACACTAAAGGCTGCCATACTTTCTTCAATCCCAATACTTGGAAAGTAACCAAGGGATTGTTGGTGGTTGCAAAGTAAGATAGAGTTGGTAGTTTCTTGATAGAAACACTCCAAGGTGTGCTTGCAGAAAAAATATCTAGGAATCTACTTGTCCTAGCCTTCTGAAGATCCTAAACTCACTTCTAGGACCTCACAATGATGAAATATAACTGATTGAATGTTTGAAGATGTTAAGTTGATCACCAAAATGCAGAAATATAATGCAAGACATTAAATTAGTTAATGGATTGTATTTTCATTGATGTCAACTTGATATAATCTAATTAGTTATAATCAAAGTGTCAAAGACTTCAGAGAATCATAGAGATAAGGATTATTTTGTCAGTAATGCATAAAAGACAATAATTCACTATGTGACTTCAAACACCAATGGTCAGTGGAACCCAAGAGACAAAGATAACCAAAATTCAAGTCACAATGATGCCCGAGAAAGAACACAAATGAGCATTACTGATGAGTAGAATCACATGCATAATCGATGACCAAAATCTTAGTGTAAACCGACGGAGAAGCCTGAGGAGAACTGGAGTGTTGACCGAAGCTATCAAAGAGTTAAAACACCAAAATTAACTTGAGTTCAGAAAGGAAAAAATATCTAGCTGGCAGAGCAAAATATAGATTAACTGGTAGTTAACATTTTTTTCATCGACAAGATAAATCCAGCGATAAGTGAAGGATTTAAAGTTGTTTTGTCAAGTAGGAAAGACAATCTCTGAGAGATAAAATAGGAGTGTTTCTTTAAATCTGATTGACAAGAATTGTGGACCATGCTAAGATCAATAAAATCAAGAATCTAACAATAGTGATATCATATCTATTTAAGAGACAACTTAATTCATTACGAACATAGGATGAATGAATGAAAAAGAGGATGCTGAAGATAAACTGATGAAGAGAAAATTCATACAGTGCTGATCAATCAAGCTAAGGAAAGAGCTAAAGTTTTCTGTGGACACTGAGCAATAGAGCATAGCATCACCGAGTAGAACTAAAGTGGAGCAAAGGTATTAAAAGGACATATTGATCAGATTAGTTTTATGATCTTACAATAGATATGAAAATCTACAAGTATAAGTTGTATATGTGAACAGATGATACTATTTTAGTTTAACCATTGATACAGAAAGTCTCTTAACCAAGTAGGATTTAAAGATCCTTTCTATATTGAGATACATCCACAAGAGTATCAAAAATTTTAATCATGAAGATAGCATGAGATGCAAGATACCTATTGTTAGGCCAAGAGAGTGTTTGATCAAGAAAGGTAGCATAGAGATGCTCGATATCAAGTGACAGACTAAAATTTTAAATCCTCTAACAAGGTCACACTTAACAGTGTGTTTGTAACCTTTAATAGGGTTGGCTCTTCACCGAAATCACTTCAGAAGAGTGAAAATTTTTGGTTACCGGTCCCAAGTGGTTTTTCCTGTAATAGGGTTTCCATGTTAAAATTCCATGTGTCAATGTGTTTATGAGTCATTACTTTATTTTTTTGCGTTACACACATATTAATTGGATTGATCGGTATACTCTAGATAATTTACTATCTTTATGTAAATTAACAAACTGCTATTTGGTAAACATATAGTATAAGGTTTAACAAAGAACTCTGAGCAGTAGTAATTTGATAAGTATATTTGAAGGCATTCATCTCATAGGACTAAAAATAACTACAGGCTTAATATTTTGGTACTAAGTTTTTGGGATGATGAATTGGAATATTTTATAGGCCACTATTTCACCCCCCCTCTTAGTTATTACTAACAATTGGTATTAGAGCTTGTGTGCTTAGAAAGGGAGTTTAACAACTCAAGAAAAAGATCACAAGATGAACGGACGAGATGTGCCCATGTTGAATAAAGACAACTATGAATCATGGAAAATAAGAATAAGAATCCACCTATCAGGTATTGGAAATGATATTGTTCAATACTTAGATACTGAATATGTGTTGCCTATAGGACCTAACACTCTTGAGCAATTAAGACTAAAGAATGAGCATAAATGCATGATGATAGAACTTGCATTATCTCTCTTCGATGCTGAGTTTGAAGATGTCAAAACCTGCACCTTTGCAAAGCAAAGGTGGGATAAGTTGAAGCTGGTACATGGAGAAGATGCTAATGTACTAAGAGAAAAAGTAGAAAGCCTAAGAGGGAGGTTTGATGACCTAAGGATAAAATATCACTCAGTATAGCTACAGAATCAAAGTGGTAGTAAATTCTATCTGAGGAATTGGAGGTGTACTTGAAGAGGAGATAGTGGTAAGTAAAATCTTAAGAACCTTACTGCCTATATATTCTATTAGAGTTTCTGCTAATAAGGAAATGAGAGTTATTGCAAACAATACAGTTAGTCTCTATTGTCTTATTGGTAGACTGATTTCATTTGAGATGAGTAAATTTGATAATAGTGTCTTACCATATATAGAATATGCATTCAAATCTTCTTTAAAGATAAGTAATTCAAGTCATAGACATGCTATTAGAAATGATAGTGACAGTGATAATGAGGATCAAGGACTTGACGAGATTGAAGCACTAATGACAAGAAGACTGCAGAGAGGCAAAGGTAGATACAAAGGTAAATTACCACTTGTATGTTTCAATTGTAAAGAGGTTGGAAACTTTTCTGCAAGATGTCCAAATAGAAAAAAAAAGATGACAGAGGAAATGATAGATCATATGAGAAGAATTTTGATAGAGGTGATAACAAAGATTAGCAAAGCAACCGAAAATCTGACAAGAGAGATACCCGCTAATACAAGGACAAGGGGAAGAAATCTTGTTACATAGCTGAGAATAGAGCTAATGACACTGACACAGAATTAGAAGAATATATCGAGATGGTGTTTGTAGCCATGAAAGATGATTCAAATGAAGAAGGAGAAAGGTATGTAGAAACTACACTGATTACTAAAGTTAGTAAGAATGATGTTTGGATCATAGATAGTGGTTGCACTCACCACATGATTGGTGATAACAAAATTTTTGAAAGTTTTGAATACTATAATGATGGTTAAGTAAGAATGGGAAATGATACACCTTGTCTAGTTGAAGGTAAAGGAACTATAATGTTAAATAACTTGATCAAATGTGAAAATGCTTGCTGGGTAAAAGGACTGAATTATAATTTGTTAATTTTTTCACAGCTAAACAATTAAGGTCACAGAGTAGCATTTGAAAATATGAAAGCAAAGATCTTCAATGAATCGGGAAGGTTGATTAGAACCGGTGAGCAGAAAAAGGTAACCTTTTCTACCTTGATGACATTAACACCACTTGTTTAATGGATATAAATGAAGACATATGGTTGTGGCACAAAAGATTGTGTCATGTGAATTTTGAGAACATGATAGAGATAAGAAACAAAAGGAATGTTAGAGGCTTACAGAGCATGACTAAGCACGAGCATATCATGTGCAAGAATTGTCAAAAAGGTAAGATGACAAAGTCTAGTTTCAAGAGTAAAACGCATACATCTAATGCAATTCTATAATCAGTCCATACAGATCTATGCAGACCCATGAGGACAAAGAGCTACTATGGAGATAGGTATTTTATTCTTTTTGTTGATGATTATTCTAGAAGGATGACAATAATGTTTTTAAAAGATAAATCAGAAGCATTCAAGATGTTTAAATGGTATAAGGCTATAGTAGAAAAACAAAGTGAAAATAAATTGAAATGATTAAGGTCAGATAAAGGAGGGGAATTTAATTTAGATGAATTCACTAACTATTGCGATGAGCATGGAATTAAAAGACAAGTTTCTGCACCAAGAACACCACAGAAAAATGGAATTGATGAGAGGAGATACAAATCAATTGTTGACTATGCAAGAACATTGATGATTGAGAAAAACAACACTCAAACTTTCTAGAGGGAAGCTATCAGTATTGCTATCTACACATTAAGAAGAGTACAATTGAAGAAGGACACAAAGAAGAAACCCTATGAGCTTTGGTATCGTCATACACCCAATGTAAGTTACTTCAAAATCTTTGGAAGTCAATGTTATATTTTGAAGGATGATATAAATGGAAAAATTGACGCCAAAATTGATGATGATGCAGAGGGTTTGACAATCTAGAACCTTTCCTCTCTCCTAGGTGCTTGTTTGACCTAACCAACCATCTAATGGTTGTTCTTTGTTGGATCTTCCACCAATTAGGATCTCCAAGACCCTCTCCACCAACTTCTCCTCCAAGGTATAGTTGGTTCTTGGAAGACTCCAAGATTTATAAGCTTAAATAGTCCAGCTAGTTAACCAAAAGCTTAGCTTCCCTCTCTATAAATCCACCTAGATTGCCAATCCTCTACTTAGTATCTTCCCACACACTTACTAAGACTCTCCATACACTTCTTGACCCTTTCTTGGTCATTCTTCATCCTTCCAAACTCTCCAAGATGCTCCACCAATCCAATTGGTATTTAACTCACTAGGACGACTAATTGCTCAACTCCTTGTAGGTCTATTTTCACTGATTTTGGACTATTGCTTCCAAAATCCCCAAATGACCCCACAAAAAAGCTTGAAAATCCTCAAGACATCATTCAACCCTATAAGAATCCAAAATCATGACCTCTGATGGCACCCAAAACTCTACTTCCTTGTAGGCCCTAGATTATAGTCTATTAATTAGGCCTCTCGACTAGTGATCATGAACAATTGCAAATCTTGTCTCCCATCATTGATTCACCTCCATCCAACATTTAATCCTTTTAGGAGATTGTATAATGCATCTATAAATTCCACTAAGTCTTCCACAAAAGGTCTTGGATGCTCACACAAATTCAATCTTCTCCCTGTCTTGGCTCACCTGGTTTCACCAGTCAGCCATAGGGCTTCATCTTTGGCATATGAAATCCAAAGAGACAACCAAAAATAAGCCTAAAAACCTATGTATATACCCTAACCCTAATTTACCCATGGTTTTAGACACATCCATTGGAGGAAAACTAGGTTAGAGCCATTTCTAACAAGGTAACACAGTTTGTGTCTCTGTCAGACCAGTGACCTTCAAAATGGTACAACCTAAATTCTATTAAGATTCAAAAAAAACTACCTATAAAATATGAAATCTTAAAGGAAACACTACACAAACATGGAGCCCGATCACCTATGCCAATCTGTAGAGGACCGTACAAAAGCAAAGACACAGTGCAGACTATGCAAATGAGGATACAGTCATCTATACAATGGTGTCAAAAATAAGTGTCTCAATAAAAAATCTCATTAACCTTGTCCAAACATTTATTCCATGCTCATATACCAAGCATTGGTAGTTACAAATCGGTTTAACTACATTTTTTCATTTCTTGCAAAAGTTGCTCAAGCAACTTTCAAAGTTGCTAGCAACTTTTTGCATTTTGAAGCATTTTGACTTCCTATGTCAACGATGATTGATGTTGACTCCTAGGACCCTAAATAGGATATGTAGGGTCCTAAAACATACCTCCAACCCATGTTTCACTAAAATGGCAACTTTTCCCCAATTTGAAGTCAAAAGACCCAAAACCTCTAATGAGCACTAAAGCCCTTACAAAAATGAGTTAGACTATTATTGCTTCCAACCTTTTGAAACTTATTATACCACTAAAAAAAACTCTAATCCAACCCTAAACAACACCAAAAAATCAAATAGGGAGGTGCCCTGCACCATACTCCCTTGGACAAAATAACTCAAGTCCCTTGAGTTAGGAGGTCTTCAAGAGTGATCCCATGTTTCAGAATTTCCAGCTCTATCATCCAAGTAGCATCAGATTTAGGTAGTCCCTGCCACTTGATGAGATACTCCTTGTATTTACCCTTCCTTGTCTTCTTTATTACTCTAGAATCCAAGACACTTTCCAATTGCAATGGCTTTGGGGTAGGCAAATCCTTCACCCAATCATCTTCCACCAAATCTACAAGTGTAGAATGACCTATGTCTGGAGGTGATCCCCTGTAAGGATATAAATCACAAACATTAAAAATAGGTGAAATTCCAAAATTAGGGGGAATTCCACTTCATAGGCATTCTTTCCATATTTATGCAAAATATTCAGTGGTCCAATCTTCTTCATGAGTAGCTTATTTGGTTGGCCTTTGGGTAGCCTCTCCTTCCTAAGGTAGGAAAGTACTAGATCCCCCACCTTGAATGGCAAGTCCCTCACAGTCTTATCACCTTTGGTTTTGTACTTCTCCACTTGTTTTTGTAAAGTCTTATTGACTTGATCATGCAACTCCTTCATTTTCTCTACAAATGACTCTCCTTGTGCACTCCTCTTGTCCCTCAAGTTGGGATCTATTTGTTCCAAAATCCCACTAGGATTGACCCCATAAACTATCTCAAAGGGGATTTTACCTGTACTCCTATTAATGGAGTCATTTTATGAAAATTCTTCCTGCCCTATGATATGATCCCAAGACTATCCATGTTGTTTAGTCAAACACCTCAGCAAATTCCCAAGTGATCTATTCACTACTTATATTTTCCCATTTGATTGTGGATGGTAGGTTGAGAAGAAAGACAAATTAGTTCCAAGCATCTTCCAAAGAGTTCTCCATAAGTGACCCACAAACTTTGTATCCCTTTCGCTGATAATATTCAAAGGCAAACAATGAATTCTTACAATATCCCTAAAGAAGAGTCCTACAATCTGAGAAGCATCATTTGTTTTCTTGCATGGAATGAAGTGTGCCATCTTATGTAAATGGTCTACCACCACAAACACACTGTCATGTCCTCTATATGTCTTGGGTAACCCCAAAACAAAATCCATACTAAGGCACTCCCAAGGCCTTTGGGGTATAGAGAGTGGTTGATACAACCCACTATTTTTGCTTTGTCCTTTTTCCCTCTGAGAAATCTAACATTCCTCTACAAACCTTCTCACATCCATCTTCATCTTAAGCCAATAGTAATGCCTATGCACCTGCTCCAAAGTTTTATCCACTCCAAAGTGGCCTCCCAAGCTTCCTTGGTGTTTTTCCTTCATAATGTTTTCCCTCATTGAGCATTGAGGTATACACATAAGATGACCTTAGAACAATAGGCCATCCTACAACACAAATTCACTAAAATCCACCTTTAACCCCTGCAGAAACTTTACACAAGCTTCATAAGCTTCTTTGAAATCTTTGTCTTCCTTGTAGAGGTCTTTAAAATCATCCAACCCTACACTTTTTAGTTGTATCTCCTGGATTGTGAGTACTCTCAAACTAAGAGCATCTGCAACCTTGTTTCTAACTCCCTTCTTATGCTTAATAAAAAATGTGTAAGCCTGCAATGATTCTACCCACTTCATATGTATTTGATTTAGTTTTTCTTATCCATTTAGGAAACTTAAGGCCTATCCTAGGTAATAGGTAGTGTCTCCACTTCTTCAAGGCTTCTACCATGGCATATAAATCCAAATCATAAGTGGAGTACTTGTGTTTTTCCTCATTCAATTTCTTAGAGAAGAATGCCACAGGGTGTCCCTTTTGGCTTAGCATTGCTCCTATAGCCAGCTTGCTAGCATCACACTCTACCAAAAAAGTTGACTAAAGTTAGGGAATCTAAGTGTAGGTAGCTCTGCAATCCTCTTTTTTAACATCTCAAACCCCTGGTCTACTACTACTGTCCATTCAAACTTGCATTTGATTCCACCTTTTATGGTGTTCAGAACTGAGGCACATACATGACTAAAATTTCTCACAAATTTGCTATAGTAGGAGGCCAACCCATGGAAACTCCTAACATCCCCTATGGACCTAGGTGTAGGCCATTCCAAAATGGACTTAACTTTATTAGGGTCCATTTTCATACATCCATTAGCAACCACAAAACCAAGGTAGACTAGTTCAGTTTTGAGAAACTCACACTTTTCTTGATTTATCATCAACTTCTATTGATGTAGCTTTCTTAAGACCATCTGCAAATGCTTCATGTGCTACTCCTTAGACCTGCTAAATATCAAAATATCATCAAGGTAAGCTATTACAAACTTACCAATAAATTCTTCCAGCACTTCATTCATGAGCCTCATGAATGTGCTAGGTGCATTACTTAGGACAAAGGGCATTACTAGCCACTCATATAGACCCTCATTGGTATTAAAAGATGTTTTCCACTCATCACCTAGCCTCACCCTGACTTCAAATCCACCTTAGAAAATTAGAAATATCCTCCAAGATTATCCATCAAGTCTTCTATCCGGGGCATTGGGAACCTATATCTGATTATGATCTTGTTTATAGCCCTGGAGTTCGTACACATCCTCCATTTTCCATCCTTCTTAGGTGAAAGTAATCTTGGCACTGCACATGGCTCAAACTCTTCCTTATCAACCCCTTATCCAACAAATGTTGGATCTTTTTTGCTATCTCTGCATTTTGGCTTGGTGTCATCTTATATGCAGCTTTGTTTGGCAAATTTTCTCCAGGAATAAGCCCAATATGATGAATCACATCCCTTGTAGGTGGTAAGGCACTTGGCAAGCCATTATCCACTATGTCATGATACTTCTCCAACAAATCTTGTATCTCTGGTGGCAAACAGACTTTCTCCTTAGTCTCCTCCTTTGGTTTGATCACTACTGCACAACATACTCCTTTCTCCTTCTTCATAGCCTTTAAAAACTCTTTCCCACTCAATAAAATCAAACTTGTCCCCACATGCTTCTCTTCATTGGGTTCTTGCAATGGATCCATTTGGAATTTCTTTCCTAGCTTGGTGATGACATATTTTTTTTTCTCTCCATCATGTATTGCTTTGACATCATATTGCCATGGGCGTCCTAGGAGCAGATGGCATGCATCCATAGGGAGTATGTCACATAGGACCTTGTCCTTATATCTCCCAATCTCAAACTCAACCATATTTTTCTCATCTACCACTATTTGTTGACGCTTGTTCAACCATGAAAACCTTGTAAGGTGTGGTATGAGGTATCCTTCTCTACTTCAATTTCTCCACCATCTCAGTGGATACTATATTCTCAGTGGATATAGAGTCCACTATAACCTTGCAAATCTTCCCATGAGACCTACAAGTTGTCTTGAATAAGTTCTTTCTTTGGGGTGGCTCTATGGTGGTTGGTACTTTCAATAAGGTTCTTCTTAATATCAAGTTCTCTCCATCTAGTATTGGCCCTACCTTGGAAATGGGAGAAGTAACACTTTGAGTGTCATCTTCTTGAACTAACTGATTCCTTCTATTCCCCATAGAAGATGAGGAAGCCTTCTCTGGACACCTGCCCATTGTATGACCCACTTGGTTTCAATTATAACACCTACCAGTGAAAAGTGAATTAGATCTCCCTTGGGATTGGAACCTACCTCTTGGTGCTCCTCTACCTCTACAACCTCCCCTTTGGAAAGATCCTCTATACTGGTTTCCTCCACTACTCTCCCTGAACTAACTATCTTCTTGTCTATTAGGGCTTTGTCCTCTACCAAAGTTACATCTGCCTCTCTAAAAACCTCTGTTATTGCTGCCACCTCTTCCTCTTTGATGGAAGTCATTTCTTCTTCTTGCTTTACCCTTTTCTCTCAAAGACAATTGAAAGAATTTGTGCATACTATCTAGTGCCATCATGCTAATCTCATCTTGAATGCTCTATCTTAACCCATTCAGGTACCTTTCTACCTTCTCAATTTCATCTTCTTGTCTCCTAGTCCTTAGGCTTAGTTTATGGAACTCCTCTATGTATGCACTCACTTTCATCTCCTTCTATCTTAAGTTCTGCAACTTTTGATATATTTGGATTTCATAATCAGTGGGCAAAAATTGTGCCCTCAACCTAATTTTCATTCTCTCCCAAGAAACAATCTTCTTCTTCCCACTATTCACTCTTTCATCTTGCATCATGTTCCACTACACCAATGCAGATCCCTTGAGTCTAGCCTTAGCATAGCTGACCCTCTTCTCCTCTAAGACTTCTTTGTAATCAAATTGGCTATCAATGGCTTCAAGCCAATCTAACAACTCTTCTCCATTTAGGCTACTACAGTAGTAGGGTATGTGTTCCATGCTATCTTTGTTTAAATATTTGAAGGAATCTAAGAATACCTTTTTCTCCCTATCTATCTCAGGTTCTTTTCCCTTGTTGGATGACTCCTCAGTTTGACTATCATCATCCCCATCACATTCATCTCCCCATTCAGTGATCTTCTTATTACTTTTTGTCTCGGATACATGAGCCTTCTCCAAGAGTCCTTGAACCAATTCTACTATGGCATCCATACTCATTGCCTTAGGAGGCATGCTATCAACCTCTTTACTCTCTTGAATATCCTCCCCTTTAGACATATATAATCTTCAAGCTATTTCGGCTCTGATACCACTTTGATGCAGAGGGTTTGACAATATTGAACCTTTCCTCTCTCCTAGGTTCTTGTTTAACCTAACCAACCATCCATTGGTTTCTCTTTGTTGGATCTTCCACCAATTAGGATCTCCAAGACCCTCTCCACCAACTTCTCCTCCAAGGTATATTTGGTTCTTGGGAGACTCCAAGATTCGTAATCTCACCTAGTCAAACTAGTTAACCAAAAGCTTAGCTTCCTTCTCTACAACTCCACCTAGATTGCCAATCCTCTACCTAGGATCTTCCCAAACACTTACCTAGACTCTCCATACACTTCTTGACCCTTTCTTATTCATTCTGCATCCTTCCAAACTCTCCAAGATGATCCACCAATCTAATTGGTCTTTAATTCACTAGAAGGGCTAATTGCTCAACTCCTTGTAGGTCTATTTTCACCGATTTTGGACTATTGCTTCCAAAATCCCCAAATGACCCCACAAAAAAGCTTTAAAATATTCAATACATCATTCAACCCTATCAGAATCCAAAATATTGACCTCTGATGGCAACCAAAACTCTACTTCCTTGTAGGCCCTAGATTATCGCCTATTAATTAGGCCTCTTGACCAGTGATCATGAACAATTGTAAATCTTGTCTCCATCATTGATTCACCTCCAACCACCATTGAATCCTTTTAGGAGACTATATAGTGCATCTAGAAATTCCACTAAGTCTTCCCCAAAAGGTCTTGGGTGCTCACACAAATTCAATCTTCTCCCTGTCCTTGCTCACCTGGTTTCACCAGTCAGCCATAGGGCTTCATCTTTGGCCTATGAAATCCAAAGAGACAACCAAAAAGAAACCTAAAAACCTATCTACAGACCCTAAGACTAATTTCCCCATGGTTTTAGACACATCCACCAGAGGAAAACTAGGTTAGAGCTATTTCTAACAAGGTAACACAGTTTGTGTCTCTATCAGACCAGTGACCTTCAAAATGGTACAACTTAACTTCTATTAAGCTTCAAAATAAAATACCTATTTCATATGAAATCTGAAAGGAAACACTACAAAAACATGGAGCCCGATCACCTATGCCAATCCGTACAGGACCATACAAAAGCAAAGACACAGTGTAGATTATACAAATGAGGATACAGTCATCCATACAATGGTGTCAGAAATAAGTGTCTCAATCCAAAATCTCATTAACCTTTTCCAAACATCAATTCCATGCTCATATACCAAGCATGGGTAGTTACAAATTAGTTTAACTACATTTTTTCATTTCTTGCAAAAGTTGCTCGAGCAACTTTCAAAGCTGCTAGCAACTTTTAGCATTTTGAAGAATTTTGACTTCCTATGTCAACTTGATGATTGATGTTGACTCCTAGGACCCTAAATAGGATATGCAGGGTCCTAAAACATACCTCCAACCCATGTTTCACTAAAATGGAAACTTTTCCACAATTTGAAGTCAAAAGACCCAAAACCCGTAATGAGCATTAAAGCCCTTACAAACATGAGTTAGACTAACATTGCTTCCAACCTTTTGAAAATTATTCTACCATTCACACAAACTCCTAATCCAACCCTAAACAACACCAAAACATCAAATAGGGAGGTTCCCTACACCAAATGAAAGTATCTTCCTAGGGTACTCAACCAAAAGAAAGGCTTATAAATGTCTTAACAACTCATCTAAGAAAATCATTGAAAGTGAAAATATAAAAATAGATGAATTTGTAGAAAAGAATGAAAAGGAGAGAAGAAAAGAACCAGAGGACTACAATAGATTTGTTTATACTGAACCTGACACTCTACCCGAGAAATAGTGTATCACCCCTAAGAAACTGAACATTGCACCCGGGCATCAGACTACAATTACCAAAAAATCAGGAAAATCCTCAAGATGATGTTCCGAGTGATGGAGATCAGAATGAAGGTCAAGAAGCCGATCAAAATGATGAACAAAGAGCTGATTTTAAACTTTCCAAGTATGTCAAAAGACATCATCTACAGAATCAAATCATAGGAGACAAAAAGGCTGGAACAAGAACATGAAGCATGTCACTAAACACTATATCTTTACTTTGTGATTTTGAGCCTAAATCTGTTAATACTACACTTGATAATGGAGAATGGGCCAATACTATGAATGAAGAAATAGAACAGATTGATAAGTACAGTACATGGACACTAGTACCAAGACTAGATGACAAGAATGTCATCGTTACCAAATGGATATTCAGAAACAAGATGAAGGAGAATGGAGAAGTCACTACAAACAAAGCAAGATTAGTATGCAAGGGATATGCACAATAAGAAGGTATTGATTATGGAGAAACCTTTGCACCCATTTCCAGACTAGGAGTTAGAATCTTACTTTCTTATGCTGCATAAAAAGGATTCAAGGTATACCAGATGGATGTCAAATCTATATTCTTAAATGGAATACTTGAAGAAGAGGTATACATTGAACAACTAGAAGGGTTTATTGATCTAGACAAGAGAAACTTGGTATGTAGACTACATAAATCCTTGTATGGATTGAAAAAAGCACCTATATCCTGGTATGAAAGACTTGACTCCTATCTCATTAGCATAAAATTTGTTAGAACAAGTGACAATAGAAATTTGTAGTTAAAAGAAGATACCGATGGTAATATTCTAATTGCTGAAATTTTTGTTGATGATATAATTTTTGGGGGAAATGAATTATTATGTAAATCCTTTGATAATGAAATGAGCAAAGAATTTGAAATGTCTATATGTGGGGAGATCAAATTATTTCTTGGTCTACAGATTCTTTAACAAGATGCAGGCACATATATCACCCAGTCCAAATACATCAAGGAAGTGTTGAAGAATTCAAGATGGAAGATTCCAAACCAGTTGGAACACCTATGGCTACCAGATGCAATCTGACAAAAGAAGACAAATCTAATGAGGTAAATCAAACCATGTATAGATCTATTATTGGAAAACTAATGTATGTTGTTCATACCGGACTAGATATAGCACATGCAGTTGGAATAGTTGCAAGATTCTCTGCTAATCACAAAGAATCACAAATGACTGTTGTCAAGAGAATTCCAAAATATTTAAAGAACACCGAGGACTATGGCTTATGGTATAAAAGAGAAGAAAAATTTGAGCTACAAGTCTATACAAACATTGATTGGACCGGAAACATTGATGACCAAAAGAGAACAACTGGAGGAGCATTCTTCATGGGTGACACACTTTTCATATGGATCAGCAAGAAGCAAGGATGCATCTCTCAGTCTACAGTAGAACTAGAATATGTGGTTGTTTCTGCAAATTTCTCCAACATTGCATGGATCAAACAGTTACTGGAAGGTATGCTCATGAAGATTAGTGAACCAGTAATTATCTACTCTGATCATATGAGTGCAATTAACATTTCTAAAAATCTAGTCATGCATGCTAACGCTAAGCATATTGCTATCAAGTATCATTATCTAAGAGAACAAGTGCAAGAAAATGAGTAGATACTAGAATATGTTCAATCAAAGGAACAATTAGCTGATATATTCACCAAGCCATTACCGAAAGATACTTTTGAGTACCTGAGATAGAGACTAGGGGCCGAACCCTTGTCTATCAGTCAGTAAGCTGACTAGAAGTTTGCATTGGCCTACACATAATTTGATGATCATTCATGTTGATGCAAACACTAAGATAAATAGTGACAGATACATCTATACACAGAAAGGTAGAATTTTGTACCGAACACCAGAGATATTGTATTAACTAATGGATAGGAAAATTCAAGGAATATATTATATAAAGGGATAGAACATGATATAGATGATTTTTGTTTGGCATTGTTGTCAAAGGGAGAGATTATCTCATTATCATAAGAGAGTGATAGTAGAAATTATAAGGGAGAGATTATTTCATTATCATCAAGCAGAGATTTGGGAGAGACTATCTCAATGATCATAATAGATTATATCATTATCCATGAAGTGAAGTTCCTGAGAATCAGAAGGAAGAGTTAATAAATATTTTAAGGGAGATAAATTGATTACATATGAAATATTCATATAAGGGAGAGAAGTAACAAAGAGAGAGAGAGTTCATACAAAGAGAGCGATATTTATCAAAGGAATAAGATATTATCAAGAAGAGGAACATAAAATACATAGAACATATCAAAATAGAGACATTAGATGCTACATCTATCCAGTGAAGGGATTGAAGATTGAAGACAACCACTCTGCAAGAAACAAATCTAAGCTATTTTTGAGCTTACCAAAAGCCAGACATTTGTAATAGTTACAATAGGAAAGCTTGATGAAACTATATATTTCATATTGTATTAGTAATAGTATAGTATGATAATCTAGTATGTTTCCATCAATGCCAATGGGAGAGATTAATGACATGTAACTGATTGAATGTTTGAAGATGTTAATTTGATCACCGAAATACTAAAAGATAATGCAAGACATTAAATCAGTTAATGTATTGTATTGTCATTGATGTCAACTTGATATAATCTAATCGGTTATAATCAAAGTGACAAAGACTTCAGAGAATCATAGAGATAAGGATTATGCTTTTAGTAATGCATAAAAGACAAGCATTCACTATGTGACTTCAAACACTGACAGTTAGTGGAACACAACGGACAGAGATCACTGAAAGTCAAGTCAGAGTGATGCCCAAGAAAGAACACCAAGGAGCATTACCGACGAGAAGAATCACAAGCATAACCGATGACTAGAATCTTAGTGTAAGCTAACAGAGAAGCGTGAGGAGAACTAGAGTGTTAACCGAAGCTATCAAAGGGTTAAAACACCAAAATTAACATGAGTTCAAAAATGAAAAAATATCTAGCTTGTAGAGCTAAATATAGACTTAACTGGTAGTTATCATTATTTTCATTGACAAGATAAAGCTAGAGATAAGTGAAGGATTTAAAGTTATTTTGTCCAGTTGGCAAGATGATCTCTGAGAGATAAAACAAGAGTTTTGCTTTAAATATGATTCGTGAGAATTGTTGACCACGCTAAGATCAATAAAATCAAGAACCTAAAAATAGTGATATCATGTCTATTTAAGAGACAAATTAATTAATTACAAACAAAGGATGAATGAATGAAAAAGAGGATGCTTAAGAGAATCTCATGAAGAACAACTTCATACAGTGTTGATCAATCAAGCTAAGGAAAGAGATAAAGTTTTCTACAAACACCAAGCAACAGAGCAGAGCATCACCAAGAAGAACTAAAGTGGAGAAAAGGTATTAAAAGGATATATTGATCAGATTAGTTTTATGATCTTACAATAGAACTAAAAATATACAAGTATAAGTTGTATATGTGAACAGATCATACTATTTTAGTTTAACCATTGATATAGAAAGTCTCTTAACCGAGCAGGATTCAAAGATCCTTTCTATATTGAGATACATCCATAGGAGTATCAAAAAGTTTGTTCATGAAGATAGCATGAGATGCAAGATACCTATTGACAGGCGAAGAGAGTGTTTGATCAAGGAAGATAGCATAGAGATGCCCGATATCAAGTGACAGACTAAACTTTTAAATCCTCTAACAAGGTCACGCCTAATAGTGTGTTTGTAACCTTTAACAGGGTGGGTTCTTAACCAAGCTCACTTCAAACGAGTGAAAATGTTAGGTTTTCAGTCCCAAGTGCTTTTTCCCTTAATAGGGTTCCACGTTAAAAATCCACATGTCAATGTGTTTATGATTCATTAATTTGATAAGTATATTTGAAGGCATTCATCTTATAGGACTAAAGATAACTAGAGGCTTAATTTTGTGGTACTAATTTTTTGGGTTGATTAATCGCAATATTTTTGAGGCATCTCATTCATGCCCCCCATCTTAGTTATTAATAATAGACAATTATTTTCCCTACTAGCCTAAGACTTTACTAACTCAACTCTATGAGTTGGTCTCCTTGTGCTTCACCTTGAGGGGTAACTGTCATTAAGTGTACTTCAACTCTTCACTCCTCCTTGCAGGTCTCCTAGTGCAACTTCACCACATTGTCATCATAAGTGATGCCAGGAGTGTATTAATCACTAAGACAGCTAATTATCTCAAAAAAATTTCCATTAGAACAAGGCATCAAGGCTTTTCCAATTGAGTTCAAGATTTACCATGGTTTTGGCCTAATAGGCCTAATTGCTCAACTAGCCCTAAACAAAGTGTTTTTCCCAATTCTTTCTCAAAAATTCCAAACAACCCCAAAATATAACTTGAGATTCAAATACCCTTTTTGAATACCTTGATTATTTTTTTGGTCTTAGGTTCCTAAGGCATCTGTACAGTGGATTCCTGAAATGTAGGGCTAATAGGGCTATTTTTTATGCAGTCCTCTAATTTCTACTTGGAAATCACCCTAAATGGATTGGCTTATGCCTAATATTATGAGTAGGTTTCTATAGGACCAAAAAGACTCTGAAACCATGCTTGGTTCTATGCTTCCATTCTTTCCCCTGCAATTTCACATCAATTGTTCACTATCATGCACCTAGCTAGGCACATTGAACTCGCCTAGGGCATGATCTCAAAAATAGAAAGCTTTCTCTTTTGAGCTCTTCCTTTCACACAACCAATCTTCAATGGATTCCCTACCATATTCCTCTAGGATATGATGATTTTTACAGTGGAGACCTATGCGGGAGCCAAAAAATCATAAATAGTCTAAAATACACCAGTAACTATGCTATCTACAAAACAATTTTAAAAGTTACTATAATGAATTAAAAACAAATACAGTAGTGAATAGAAAATACTTAGGAATAGTTCTACTACATAGATCCAATACTAACTCTCACTATTCAATCTATAAAATCAAACTTTTAAACTCAATGCAAGTCGACTGTTTCTACAAACCAGAACTCTGAGGTTCTATTCACATTCAAATTACATTACATCACTCTGTGTATCTATAAATTGGATCCTATATTTCTTAATATGCTTTACCCTTGATTTTAGGCTATTATGGAAACTACCCATAATGATGCTTTGAAAAGAATCCAATTCTGTAAATGTTTCCATGCAACTTTTAAAAGTTGCAAAATGTTGTCAAGCAACATTGCGACAACTTTTACATCTTTTTGCAAAATTAATGCTGATGACCTCAAATTGACCTAGAATGATGCAGAAACATCCTAGGAACCATATTAGGCATAATTATACCCTTTCTGAAGTCTTAAAGTCTCTAAGAACCATTTTCCCATCTTTAGGCCTAATCTAACACTAAACACTATCAGAGCATTAAATATCTAGGTTGGATTGAGCCTAGTCTAATCCACCTAGGAACCTAAATGAAAGACCTTCTAAGGACAAAATTAAACACTTGCCTTGGCTAAGGTTAGTACAAGAAAAAATTGAAATGAGCAAGATACTGAGAGACGGGGGGGGGGGGGGAATCAG
>MU223644.1:1725536-1746365 GCA_018584345.1 Thuja plicata
ACTGAGAGACGGGGGGGGGGGGTGAATCAGATCTTCAAATATAAACACTTAAAACAAACTGATAACACATTCATACATAAATGAATCTAATGTAATCTCAGATAGTATCCACACCATGAAATAAATAACACATTACACAATAATTTGGTAACCCAGAAACCCGAATAGGTAAAAATGGGGTGGGGATGACACCCACAAAAGTATCCACTACTGCAGCAATAAAGTGTACCTGTTAAGGTTACAATGTTTGATTAGAAAATGTAATCTACCCTGTTAGAGGTCTGCTCTGTTAAAAGCTTCAGATCATTACAATCTACCTTGTTAAAGGATTTAAACTTACAATGAAGTAAGCACTCTGTTATGAGATAAATAAAGGCCTGCTAAAACCACTTTGTTAAGAGATTTTCACCTAATACAATGATTAAAAAGTCTCAATTATTGATCCTTCGATATGCACTCTGATGCTGATGATGGATCTCCTCTTTTCAGTATCTCTTTTGATCTTATAATCTGATATACCTTTACTTTTTTGTTCACTATGTTATGCTCTGCTTGATCTCTACTTCTGAACAAAATAACCCTCTGTGCATTTCACTTCAAAATGCAGTCACTTCATCAATTACTCTTCTGCCTCTCGCACATACATACAAAAATAGGGTTTCGAAGCAATCTAATATATCTATATAGATCTGAGAGTGAGATCTAAATCAATGATCAAGATTTGATACCCATACCATGATGGTATTAAAATTAATGCTTACAATGAGTCATGCATAGGATAAAATAATTAAATGCATAATTAACTCCGTATAAGAATATTAAATGCACATAATGTCAGCCCAAAAAGCTTATACAAGTCGGCCAGATCACTTATCCTTGAATTTTGTATCATTCCTGACAAATATACAAAAACTGTCCTGCTCGGCACTTTGACTATCTATTGGTTGGCATTTAACATCTCTTTCTCTACTCGGCTCAGCAATGTAACTTGGCTTGGTAATGTAACTAGGCAAACTAAAAAACTTCTCAGCAATGTTGCTCGGCTTTACATAGTTTTAGCTCAGCCAGTGTGATAGCCAACTAAAACTGCCTAATGAGATGACTAAGTGTTGGTCACTAATCATCAATATATCTTAGAGATTAACAATCTCCCCATTTGATATTAGTGGTAAAAACACTTATCATTACTTCTGTACAATTATCAAAAGTATTGCCTAAGTACACTGAGTACTCCCCCTAGGAATATACTTATACAAAAAATTGTACAATGCCTTCAAAAATTATATACAAGTGTACCTTTGATGTACTGATGTATCCTTTCATACTTCTCTACCAACTTCCGTACTAGCTTCCTCCTTCAGTATTACTAACTTCCCCCTTGTTTTTGTCACTGATTGCTGGTGGGGTTAAGTTGTACTTATCCAAAAATTGCTTATGAAGCTACAGGGTGGATTCAAATGTTGTATCCCAGCTGTCCTTTGCAACCTTCATAACTTCCAGTTTGATTTCTAGCTCGGCAGCTAGACTCACTAAACATTCTGCAATGGATAAGTTTGCACTATTTTGTGATAACTCCTTGGCTTTTGAAAGTTCCTTCTGTATTACCTCCAAATGAGGCAACAAGCTTGTCTATATAGTTATCAACTTGGCCCTTATGCGACCATATTTAGCCATAAGCTCAGCTATTCTCCTTTGTGCATTTATCAACTTATTAAAATGTAAAGAACTAGATGCAGTATCTTTACCTAAAGTATTACCACTTGATCTCAAATCTAATTGTAGCTACTCAACAAGCTGTAAATTATCCTTTGTGAAAAATTCAACATCAAAAAATTTCCTATACAAAGAATAAACATTGGCTGTAACTTTCTCTAAGGTTTCTACAAGAACAGAAAGTTCAACCTATTTTGTTGATATCTCTTCTGAGATCTTCTCTAGAACTTTGCTCTCAAATCTTCTCCTGGACCATTGTAGAAGCTTCTCATTGCTATCTATTTCCTCATCTATTACTTTCTATACAATGGTGATGAATTGATCTATGATTGGAGCTTGAGGCATTTCATCCTCTACATCAAAAACTTTTGTAAATATGTCTTTGATGTCATGCAATACCTGCTTTTTCTTTTGTTCTATCTTCATCTCTTCCTATCTTTTCTTCCTTTTAAGAAACTCTTGAAGAGTCCCAATTTGTTCAAAAGTAACTCATTGGGATCCCATTGTGGAATCACAATGACTTCATCTAATGTTACATCTAGAATCTGTGACTTTTTCTTCAAGATTTTCTTCTTCTTCAATTCTGGAGAACTTATGCTTGGCAGCATAATATCTTTCCCTTTGACAATTTTAGTATCCAATGCCTCCTTCAATTCTATCAATATAGTATGTGGATTCAACATACCACCAGTTTTAGGACCTGTGGGAGTGGATGATGTAGAGTGTGGTAACCCAACCAATACTTGTGCTGCCTCTTCTTCTTTAGGCTTATCAACAACATCTATTGTTGCTACTCCACTATCTAAAACTATCTTCACAACCTCTAAAATAGGTGGATCTTGTGAAGTTACCTCTTGTTCCTTTGCTTGCTATTTCCCTTCACTTTGCTGAGTACTTTCAACTTCAATTTTCTCACCATATGCTGTGGACTTCTCTTCTTTAGTTTCAACTGGCTTAATAGGCGAATCAATATCTTTTCCACTTGGCATATGTTGTTCCTCGACATTCAAATTGCTTAGATCATCAACTATATAATCCATAGGACTATCTGAAATCAGATCAACAGCATGTGTTGCATCTAATGCATCCTTGGTCTTGTTCTGTTTAGTAGCAATTTGATCTTTGACTATCTGTGGTTCAGGGGTAGTCTTTTCTTCATCTTCTTGTGCCTTTGGCTCAGATGTCCCTTCACCAGATTTCTTTTTTTTTGTAATGATCAGTCGAAAAATCTCTTTCTAGATCCTTGTGCTTTGTTGTACTACACCTTCTATATCATTCTTCAAAAGAACATATCCTCAAAGTTTGGGAACAAACCTATTTTTGTATTCCTCAATAAATTTGGTTCATTGTTTAGAGGTTAAGTCTGGAATTAATGTGGCTAAAGTTCCTTCTCAGATCTGTCTCTTAGTGGCAAGTGCAAATTCCCATTTGCTTGACAAAAATTCATATAGTTCATCAGGCACATGATTTCCTATCTCTGTAGGATTCAATTTAAAGGTGCTCATCATGTCCAAGAGTGCTTCTTGAACTTTATGCATATTTGCTATTTTCAACTTGTCATATTTGATGAACTTGAATGTTGTTAACCCTGCTGAATTCCTCAATGTATCACATACCTCATCAATGCTTACTAGTTTCTTGAATTGAGCTTTAGTTATGTTTGAGGGTTCATAATTTTCTTTGCTAGCTCACTCATCTCAGCCTTAGGAGCAACCTTCGCTTCCTTACCAGAAGTACTTTCTACAACTTTTGTCTTACCATACAATTTTGTTTGCACTTCTACTAGGGAAGTGACAGTAGATGCTCTTGTCCTTGGAAGATTAGTTACAGGAGGTGTAACCTTAGGTTTTTCTCGGCTAGGCTTGGTTACAATAACAATTGATGGCTTCTTTCCCTTAGCTTTCTTTGTAACTTCTTCTGTTTCACTGACTTTCTCCTCAATAGAAATATCCTCACCTTGTCTAGTGGTTAGGCCTACAGGTGCATCCTCAGGTTCTTTATCACTACCCAAGCCAACCATTTTATTTAGATTTTCCACTATCTTCTTTCTTTTCCTCTCCATAGTTCCTTCATTCAAACTTCTAGAGATCTTAGCCTTAGCTTCTTCAAAGTTTCCAAACCTCTCTGTAGTGGTGTCAATTACCTCAGCTAGGAGTGCAATGATGGCGGCTAATGCTTCATCAACATTAATCTCATATGGAAATGGCTCTAGACATGTTATTCTAGGAGTTACTACCTTGATATAATTGTTATCTGTGTCAACTAGAAAGAAAATTTCCTCATAGTGTTTCTCCACTAGTGACTTAGGAATCCTAGTCCTTAATCTCATTCTCTTCTTGAATTCTACAAAATAGCTACCCATAATGCTATTGAAATTGCTACCCAACTTCTCAATACATTCACTAATCTGAACTGTTATGGGCCTATCATGTTTCCAAACAATATTTCCTTGTGTAGGAAATGTATCTTGAATGTAGAAGAATATACAAACTAGTAAAGAACCAAACTTACATGATGATCTATTAGCCTTTCTGATTGATGCAAGGTTCTCAGCTAACTGTGTCTGTTGTAGCTCGACAAGATCATATGTGTGATTCTTCTTCACAATTTTCCATGCCTGATCAACTGCTATACATGGAACACTATCCAATCTACTAGACTGATAGAACTTGTGTGCAATTACCCTTACTCCAAAATCAAGTTCTAGGTTAGTAATTGTAGAGATATTCATACCTCTATTATTCCATACTGCTCCAGTGTTCAATGTAATTTCCTCTTTGCTATTATCCCTCATTGTTTGCTTTCCATTCACTATAGGATATCCAGTCACCCGATGAATCATACTTCTGGTGATATTGACTGGTCTATTGTCTAGCCACATGCTCATGTCATGAACTTGGATAAGGATAACCTTGATCCATTCATCTTTGAAACCTTGGGGAAAAACTAGGGCACGAGTTAACCCTTTCTCAGCTAGATGTTTGAATTCCACCTTCAGAACTCCATTTTCACATAGTTTATTATAGGATTTCCTCAATTCACAATCTCCTACTTCTCCAATTTTAACCATATAACATGATCGAACATCATGAATCATAAGTACCTTGGGAGGAATGGATGAGAGGGCTCCTATTAAATCACTCTGTATTGCACTTTCAGGGACGGCTCAAAAGTTGAGAGGTTCACATTCATCACTTTGAATCAACTAAATTTTTTTTGGTTCTACCTCCATACTCTTGGCTGGTGCGGAAGAACTTGCAGCCATAATTCTAAAATTTAGGGTTTGAGAGATGGAAAATAGAATACCCCAACAAGTGATGCTTTGCACTATTCCCTGTTCACTATTCACTTTAAGATTGCCAATGGCACACTGATGAAATCTCCATTCCTAGCTCTGTTAAGATCAATTCTGCACATCGCTTCAATCGCTCCGTAAATAGTAAAAAATTGCAAGGTAAAAACAAAATATCGACTATTCATCCTTTATATGCTTCGAAGGGTAAAAGTAGGTGAGCATTAAATGTTTTTCCCATTGAGTTAGTGCAAGCCATCTATCCTTGACCTTAACACAACTTGCATCCCACTCGGCTCACTACACTCAGCCTTTACAAACTTTTAATCAGCCAACAAAAATCGACACTCACTAAAGAACTTGGCTTTAGTGTCCATGATAGATACTCGACACTTATAGTGAAATTTTCTTATCTTGGCATTTTGTCTTCAGATATGTCTTGGTGTATCTTAACATATGCAAATATGGACTTTTGTACATTTTATGTTAGGAACTGATGTAAGATAAGAATTTTAAATACAGTTCCTTACATACCTCTTTCTCTTTAGTTGGATATGATGTGATCACCCGATCCATTGGATTGGGTGACCTCGGCTTCATTAGCTTCACTGCTGCATGGTTCAGACTTCTTAACCCATGTCTTGTTCATCTGTTCCATAATTTTCTCAACTGTAGGAGTAGGTACTCTAGTCTTGCAATCTTTCCTTGTATGTCCAATTTTCAGACAACTATGACAAATTAGGCTTCCATTCATCCAACTTTTAGATTTACCTCTAAAATGTGTCCTTATACAGTTTTCTGGAACATGTCCATATGCACCACAATAATGACAACTATGCCATGTATTATAATCCCAATTGTGAGTATTGCCTTTTCTTGGTGATTTCTCTTGTACCTTTGATATCCATTGCCTTTTGCCTTTAGATCTGCAATCTTGTGCTCTATGACCAAATTTGTGACAATTATAGAAATTACCATTGAATCTAGGTGTTTTTCTTGCCTTCACCTTACATTCACGTGCTTAGTGTCCAAACTTACTAAAATTAAAGCAATAACCATTAAAGTTGGTTTTAGGATTGGACTTACCATTCTTGCTTCAACATATGTTTGTTGTATGACCTGGTTTTCCATAGTGGTGACAAATAGGTTTATTGTTTCTCAGCTTTGCATTCTTTCTTTCACCTATCTTAGATGATTCTCTATCTTCAGTGGTTGTATGTCGTTCAGTGTGACCTAATCTAGAAGAATCTTTAGGTCTTCTTGATGCTTCCACTAGTTGTTCAAAGTAGCTCATAGCTACACTTGGATTATTTACTCTATTATTGATTTCTTTCTCAGATCTCAATTCATCTTTCAATTGATTGTTCTCAGATCTAAGATTAACAATATCCAAGTCTTTCCTATTGATCTCCTGACTCACAAGTAGTAGTTGATTTTCCATGTCCACTTGATTAAATGTCATGGTTTTCACATCATGTGTTCTTTCGTCAAGTCTGGTAGTCACCATTCTCTTGTCTTCTTCTACCATAGCCTTGTCATCTTTGGCTTTCTTTTTCTATTCAACAACTTCACACATTCTTATTGATTGGGCTTCTTGTTCTTTCTTCAAATTTTTGACTTCGTCACATAGTGCACTATTCTTTTCCAGTAGATCTGCTATTGATGCACCGCTCTCAGTAGAGTATCCATTCTAAAATAGATTTGTGGTGTCCTCTTCCTGATAATGAGTGTCATTCATTTGTTTGTCCAAATCTTTTCTTGCAGCCAAGGACTTCTTTAATTCTTGTCTTGCAGACTCAAGCTATTGGAGTGCTAGTTGAACATCAAAATTTTGATTCTCAATGACCTTACCCATCTTGTAGATCTCCATTTCAAGATCTTAATTCTCAAGCTGATTATAACCTTTTAGAGAACTCTGGCTCTAATACCAATTGTTGGAAATACAATAATGGGAAAGAAAGATACTGAGAGGGGGGGGAGTGAATCAGATCTTCAAATATAAACACTTAAAACAAACTGATAACACATTCATACATAAATGAATCTAATGTAATCTCAGATAGCATCCACACCATGAAATAAATAACACATTACACAATAATTTGGTAACCCAGAAACCCAAATAGGTAAAACTAGGGTGGGGATGACACCCACAAAATTCTCCACTACTGCAGTAATAAAGTGTACCTATTAAGATTACAATGTTTGATTAGAAAATGTAATCTACCCTGTTAGAGGTCTGCTCTATTAAAAGCTTCAGATCATTACAATCTACCTTGTTAAAGGATTTAAACTTACAATGAAGTAAGCACTTTGTTAAGAGATAAATAAAGGCCTGCCAAACCACTCTGTTAAGAGATTTTCACTTGATACAATAATTAAAAAGTCTCAAGTATTGATCCTTTGATATGCACTCTGATGCTGATGATGGAGCTCCTGTTTTTAGTATCTCTTTTGATCTTATAATCTAATATACCTTTACTCTATTGTTCACTATGTTATGCTCTACTTGATCTCTGCTTCTGAAAAAAATAACCCTCTATGCATTTCACTTCAAAATGTTATCACTTCATCAATTACTCTTCTGCCTCTCGCACATACATACAAAAATAGGGTTTCAAAGCAATCTAATATATCTATATAGATCTGAGAGTGAGATCTAAATCAATGATCAAGATCTGATACCCATACCATGATGGTATTACAATTAATGCTTACAATGAGTCATGCATAGGATAAAACAATTAAATGCATAATTAACTCCCTATAAGAATATTAAATGCACACAATGTCAGCCCAAAAACCTTATAAAAGTCGGCTGGATCACTTATCCTTGAAGTTTGTATCATTCCTGACAAGTATACAAAAGCTGTCCTACTCGTCACTTTGACTGTTTGTTGCTCGACATTTAACATCTCTATCTCTACTCGGCTCAATAATGTAACTCAGCTCGGCAATGTAACTAGGCAAACTAAAAAATTCTCGGCAATATTGCTCAGCCTTACATAGTTTTAGCTTGGCCACAGTGATAGCCAACTAAAAATTCCTAATGAGATGACTAAGTGTTGGTCACTAATCATCAATATATCTTAGAGATTAACAGAGATTAGCCTAGGTGCTCCTGCACCATCCTCCCAAATTGGAAAGATTTCAATCCATCCATGGATTGAGTAAGTTGGAATCCACTCCCAACTTCTTGAATTCTATCTACTTGAGCCAAGTGGCTTCTATATCCCCTTTTCCATGCCATTTAATCAAATGGTCATAATAAGTTATATGTCTAGTCTTCTTGTAGGCCCTGGAGTCAAGTATCTTCTCTACCTTCTTAGGTTGTGTAGGGGTCAAATTCATGTCTTCTACATCCTTTATGGCCTTTGTAAGTCTCTCATCTGGATCTAGAGTAGGACCCTTATAAAGCATCAGATATGCAACATTCAAGATTGGAGAAAAACCAATATCCTTAGGGAGTTCAATCGTGTATTCATTGTTGCCATGTTTGGAAATAATAGTACATGACCCTATTCTCCTCATCTACAACTTATGTGGTACTTCCTATTGTAGTCTATATTTTTTCAAATGGACCATAAATAGATCCTCTACCTGAAATTGAACATCCTTCTTCCTTTCATCCACCTTTTTCTTGATCTTTGTTATGTTTTCTATTAGAGTCTTTCTCACTGCTTCATGCACCTCTTTCATGGAGTGTGCAAAGTCTTCAACATAACCACTACCCTTGGCTTCATCCGTTAGTTCTCTGAGTTCAAATATGCTGCTAGGGTGTCTTCCATAAACTATCTCAAAGGGACTCTTACCAGTAGTCCTATTTATAGTATCATTATAGACACATTCTTCCTGTCCTTGGAGTTGATCCCAAGTCTCACCATACTCCATTGTAAGACACCTGAATAGGTTTCCAAGGCTTCTATTGACCACCTCTATTTGGCCATCTGTCTGAGGGTGATATGCAAACCCAAAAGACAGATTATTTCCCAAGTTGTGCCACAAGGTTTTCCAAAAGTAATTCATAAACTTAGTATCTCTTTCAAAGACTATACTCAAAGGTATTCCATGTATCCTCAACACTTACATCAAAACTAAATGTGTTATGTGACAAGAATCATGCACTGTCTTGCATGGGAAAAAATGTGCCATTTTACTGAATCTATCTACAATAACATAGATGCTATCCATTCCCTATTTGGTGTTTGGAAATCCCACAAAAAAATCCATGCTCAAGCATTCCCATGGTCTACTAGGAATGGTAAGAGGTTGGTAAAGGCCTACATTGGAAGATGTTCCCTTTCTTTTTGATACACCACATAAATTTCTACATACTTCGTAATGTCCAAATTCATTTTAGGCCAAAAGTAAAACCTCTACACTAACTCTTGGGCCTTATTGACACCAAAATGCCCACTAAGTGCACCATTGTGTTTCTCTTGAATTGGATTTTCCCTAATTGGCCATCTAAGAACACATAATTGACTTTCTTTAAATAATAGATCACTTTTCACAGTGTATTTAGATAATTCACTATGAAAATGATTCTTCTACTCTTGAAATACCTTATAGATTTATGCAAAGTCTCCATCTTTTGCATATAGGTCTTTAAAACTCTCAATACCCATACTTCGCAGGTGTATCTCTTGTACAGTTAGGGCTCTTCTTCTTTGGACATTTTATACCTTATTCTTTAGTCCTTTCTTGTGTTTAATTTTTAAAGTGTAGTCCTACAGATACACTACCCACTTCATATGTTTATGACTGATCTTGTCTTGTCAATTCAGGAAACTAAGTGCCTCATCGTCTGAATAGACCACAAATTCTTTTGGAAGCAAGTAGTGCCTTCATTTCCTTAGTGCTTGGACTAGAGCATACATATCTATGTCATAAGAATAGTACTTCTTCTTAGCATCAATGGGCTTTTCACTGTGGAAAGCCACTGGTCTTCCCTCTTGGCTCAAGACACCACCAATAGCCACAGTGCTAGCATCACACTCAACTGTAAACAACTTCTCAAAGCTTGGTAAAGTTAAAAATTTTTGAGTGGCAATATTTTTCTTCAACAACTCAAATCCATGATTATCTTGTTCATTCCAAACAAACATAGTTTTCATCCCTCCTTTTATGGTATCTAGCATAACATCACAAATAGAAATAAATTTCTTAATGAACTTCCTATAGTATTGGGCTAGTCCATGAAAAATTCTCACCTCTGCTGTAGTCCTTGGAGTAGGCCAGTTGAGAATGACTTCCACTTTTCCTGTAACCATCTTTAGATTGCCTTGGGACAATACAAACCCAAGGTACACCAACTCCTACTTCATGAATTCACATTTTTCTAAATTTATCATCAACTCCTCCTCATGCAACTTCTTGAAAACAATCTATAGATGTCTAAGATGCTCCTCTTTAGTCTTTCTATAGATTAGTATATCATCTAGATACACTACCACAAATTTTCCAATGTAGTCTTTAAAGACTTCATTCATAAGCCTCATGAATGTAGATAGGGAATTAGATAACCCAAATGGAATCACAATCCATTCATATAAACCTAATGTAGTTTTGAAGGTTGTCTTCCATTCAATCTCCTTCATTGACCCTAATTTGATGATAATCACTCTTTAGGTCAATCTTAGTAAAATACTTAGCTTCTCCTAGGAAGTCCATTAGGTCTTCTATCTGAGAGATAGGGAATCTATACCTAATGTTAATCCTATTTATTTCCCTTCAATCAGTATAGAGCCTCTAAGTTCCTCCCTTTTTGGGTGCTAAGATAGTGGGTACATCACAATGGCTAATGCTTTTCCTAATGAGACCTTGGCTTAGGAGTTCTTGAATTTTTGATAATTTCCTCATTTTGTTGAGGGGTCATCTTAAAGGTTAGCTTATTTTTGAGGGTAGATCCTGGGATAAATTCAATTTGGTCACTAACATCTCTCTTAGGGGGTATTTTTGATTATTTTCCATCACTTACAATACCTTCATATCTTTGCAACAACTCCCGTACTTCTTTTGGCAACTTTGTCTTCTTGATTGTCTTGTCTGCACTTTCTTCGTTAGGCTTCAACATCAGTGAAAAACCTACTCCATCTCCTTATTCTAAGGCTTCTATGAACTCCTTTTCATTAACTATAAGAATATTGGGGCCTGATGATTTCATCTCTCCCTCTTTTAACAGTGATTGTATCTTGATAGTCACATTGTCTTTCTTGAAAGAATAAGAATTATTTGCTCCATCATGCATGGGTTTTATGTTAAATTTCCATGGCCTTCCAAGTAGTAGGTGACATGCATCCATAGGTAGGATGACACATGTAACACTTTGTCTTTGTATCTCCCAATTGAAAATTCCACCCATGATTGCTCATTCACAAGGACATGTTGTCGTTTGTTCAACCAAGTGACTTTGTATGGATTGGTATGAGGTACTCTCTTCATCTTCAATTTTTTGACTACTTCTTTTGACAATATATTGTCAGTAGACCCTGAGTCTATGATAACTCTACACACCTTTCCCATGATCTTGCACTTCACTCTAAATAGTGACCTTCTTAGACTATGTCCCTCTTTAACTGGCTCCTTGATTAATGGTCTTCTCCTCATCAATTTCTCTCCTTCTTCTGACTCTACAGGTACCTCGGGGTGTTTACTTCCACCACTAGACTCCTCTTGAACAAAGATTACACTATTGTCACTTCCATGAGAATTAGAGCCTTTCTCTAGACATCTGTATGCAGGGTGTCCCATCTGGTTACAGTGTTAACATTTTATGTTGGAAAAATAGTTACCTCTTCCTTGGCTATTACCTCTTCCTCTCTAATTACTATTACAATATTTGCATCTATTTAAGTTACCTCTAATTTAACTCCCTTCTTGCTGTTCAGTAAGTCTTGTCTCTCCTTGAGCCTTTGTATTTGAACTTATGCCACCATATCCACGTCTTTGTCCTCTATTATCTCTTCCTTTTCCTCTACCTCTGGTAGTGCTCGAGTCTTGCTTCTTTCTTAGCTTCTCTTCCACCTTAACTAAATTTTGGTGGCATCTCTGAATAATATCAGTGGTTAAGAGACTCATTTCATCTTGAATATTCCACTTGAGACCATTAAGATATCTAGATACCTTCACCTTCTCATCTTCTGCAACTTGAGACGTCATTCCTAGCGTTTGAAACTCTTTAGTATAAGAGTTCACATCCAAGTCTTTCTATCTCAAACTTTGTCTCCTTTTATGTAAATGAATCTCATAATCTTCAGGTACATAGGCATCCCTGATTTTTTATACCATAACCTTCCATGTGGCAATGAGATTCTTTCCTTTGTTCTCTCTCTCATCTTGGATAAACTTCCACCAAGTGAGTGCAGACCCTCTAAGTTTTTACTTAGCTACCTTTACCTTTTGATATTATGTTATTCTGTCACACTCAAAGTGATTCTCTAGTCCTTCTATCCATTCTAGGACTATCTCTGGTTCCATCTTTTCACTAAAGATAGGAACTCCTTCCAATACCTTAGCACTCAAAGCCTTTAGTGCTTTCAAGAATGGTTCTTCAGTGAGGACAGGGTCAGTTTTAGGGACCTCATCATCTAATGTAGTCTCTTTACTCTTTCCTTCAGCCTTATCCTTCACTTCCTCAGTCTTTTCTTCAACCTGGTCCACCTTGTGTTCCAGTTGTTCCAATCTCTCTCTGAGAAATTTATTCTCTTCTTCTTTCTCATCGAATTTCTTTTCCAACTCTGGAATTGTCACCATTTTAGACTTTCATACTAACTCCGCTGGTTGGAACATTCACCACAAGACAAATCTGATTGGCTCTGATACGTATTTGATAGAGACACTCCAAGGTGTGCTTACACAAACACTATTTGGGAATCTACTTGCCCTAGCCTTCTCAATATCCTAAACTCAGTTCTAGGGCCTCATAAGTATTTTTCCTATAGGCCTAAGACTTCACTAACTCAACTCTATGAGTTGGTCTCCTTGTGCTTCACCTTTAGGGGTAACTATCATTAAGTGTACTTCAGCTTTTCACTCCTCCTTGGATGTCTCCAAGTGCAACTTCACCACATTGTCATCATAAGTACTGAAGGGGGTGTATTCATCACTAAGACAACTAATTGTCTCCAAAATTTCTCCATTAGAACAAGGCATCAAGGATTTTCCAATCGAGTTCAATATTTAATATGGTTTTGGCCTAATACGCCTAATTGCTCAACTAGCCCTAAACAGAGCATTTTTCCTAATTATTTCTCAAAACTTTCAAACAACCCCAAAAAATAACTTCACATTCAGATACCACTTTTCAATACCTTTATGATTTTTGTGGTCTTAGGTTCCTAAGGCATCCATACAATGGATTCCTAAAATGTAGGGCTAATAGGGCTATTTTTATGCAATTCTATGATTTCTACTTGGAAATATGCCGAAATGGATTGGCCGATTCCTAATCTCACTAGTAGGTGTATGTAGGACCACTAAGACTCTAAAACCATTCTTGTTTCTATGCTTCTATTTTTTCCCCTACAATTTCACATCAATTGTTCACTGTCATGCACCTAGCCAGGCACACTAAACTCGCCTAGGGCATGATCTAAAAAGTAGCAAGATTTCTCTTCTAAACTCTTCCTTCCACACAAACAAAATTAAATATATCCCCTACTATATTCCTTTGGGCCTTGATTATTTGCATGGTGGAGAACTATGGGGAAGCCATAAAACCAAAAATAGTCTAAACTACACCAATAACTATACTATCTACAAATTTTTTTTAAAATTTACTCTAATGAACTCAAAACAACTATAGTAATGAAAAAAAATACTTAGGACTACTACTACTACATATATCCAACTCTAATTCTCACTATTTAATCTATAAAATCACACTTAAACTCACTGCAAGTTGACTCTGTCTGCAAACCAGAACTCTGCGCTTCTATTCACATTCAAAATTACATTACATCACTCTCTACCTCGGGAAATGGGATCCTAGATGTCTTAATATGATTTACCCTTAATTTTAGGACATTATGGAAACTACCCATAATGATGCTTTAAAAAGATTCCAATTCTATAAATGTTGTCATGCAAGTTTTAAAAGTTACAAAATGTTGTCAAGCAACATTGTTACAATTTTTACATCTTTTCGCAAAATTAATGCTAACGACCTCAAATCAACCTAGAATGATGCAGAAACATCCTAGGAACCATATTAGGCATAATTATACCCTTTTCAAAGCCTTAAAGGCTTTAAGACCCATTTCCCCATCTTTAGGCCTAATCTAACACTAAAATCTATCAAATCATTAAAAATCTAGGTTGGCTTGAGCCTAGTCTAATCCACCTAGAAACCTACATGCAAGACCTTCTAAGGTCAAAATATAAACACTAATAACTTGGCTAAGGTTAGTACAAGCCAAAATTGAAACTAGCTTAGAGATTAGCCTAGGTGCTCATGTACCATTTATATATTCTAGAAAGTAATGGTAAAGTAGGAGCTTCCATGTCAATCATGGACAACAACTTGGAGCTTTGACATCAAAGACTTAGTCATATGAACAAGAAGGGTCTTGATGTTATGCCAAAAAGGGAGTAATTTCTAGGTATAAAATTGTATCATCTTAAAATGGAAGAACTTCCATTTTAGCAGGTTTATCACCCTTGTTTAGTGCATTTTCATATTATATTTGCATATAGGATACACATGCACTTGATTCTGCATTTCTAGGTGAAATTAGGGTTAGGGTCCTGCGGGACCTCCTTAATCTCCCTTTTTTATGATTCCATTGTTTTGGGTAGAACCTATGTATTGGCTCCCCTAAATCTTCATCACACTTACTCTTTGGCCTCTATGCCTCTATATAACATCCTAATGTGTTTTCTCACCTCCATGGGTCCCCCTTTGACCTAGGAATCTTACAAAGTTCTCATGGTGACCAACCTGAAACCTTAGTTCAGGGTTGAGGTTGACCCTGACCTAGGTCAGTGTCGAGGTTGACCTTGACCTAGGTCAAGGTCAAGGTCATCCTTGACCTAGGTCAAGGTTGAGGTCGACCTTGACCCCTATCAGATGATGGTCCCCACTTTAAAATATGGAGCCTATTAGGGTTCTAAAACTTAAATTAGGTCCCCGGTGTTGGAGATTTACTTTTGGCAGCTAGTTGATTGTATGTTTGTCATTGATGACAACATATAATATACAGTAGTATTCTGTATGTACTTATCAGAATGATTTTATCAAGCCTTACAGGGTTATATTCATGTTGTAGACATGTTGTTTATGTTTTATTCATACACGCAGACTCAGATATGAAGTTTCAGTTGTGTTGTGTAATTCTGTTAACGACAGTTACAGTTTCTAGAGTTTGTCTGTACAGAGTCGACATATTGCATTGGTTCTTGAGTTGCACCTATCTTTGGGATATGCGTGTGTATATTCAAGTTTACTTATGAGTTGAAGATAGTTATCTAAAGGTGCTAAACATGTTTCAACAAGATTGCAATGTTAGAGTTAATTTGGTGAGGCTGACTTTGTGAAGTGTAGCATCTATTCAGTTTATATTGCATGGTTTTAATTATGCTTGCATAGTTAGTTAAGCTATAAAGGATGTTATGAATAGTTTCCTAACAGGTCCCATGATCTCTTACTTTGAGGAAGATACTTATAGTAGTTCATTTGTGGAATTCTAAGTGTGAATGACAAGATAAGAGATAGAAAAAGTACAGAGCAAAATATCAGTTGTGTTTCATTCATCAAGGATCTATGTGAAGAAGAAGTGAAAGATTACAATAAATTGGAATTGACCAAGACAATAGGTCTAATCTATAGTTGGTCATCAGATATAGTGCATATTTGTTCTACAAAAGGATGTATCCTTCACCATTGAAGCAGTGAGCTTTTGGATAGTGAGTCCTCACCTTTAACAGGGTTATTTGTAAAAGACTCCTAACAGGGTCAAACCCTTAACCAGGTCACTATACTTATTGCATTATAAAGAACAACTTCTAATAGGGTTGCAAGATCTTCTAACAAGGATTATTATAAACAAGTATAGTTCATTATGGGTGTTAATTCCTACCGGGGTTTTTACCCTTTGGTTTCCCAGTAACCAAATTGTGGTGTTGTCTATTGTGTTATCTGAATGTGCATTTACTTTATTGTATTCTGGAATTAAAAAGAAGAAAAGAATTTAATTAGCTGATAACGGATTCACACCCTCCCTCTCAGTTATCCTTTGGGACTATTTTAAAAATTGGTATCAGAGCCAAGTGCCTTGAAGAGAAAGCCTAACAGCCTAAGGTAGATCAGATGGCATACTTCAAAAAAGAGATTCCTAAGTTCGATGGAGAGAATTATATTGATTGGAAGAACAAAATGATAACACATCTACAGTGTGTTGGTTTTGACATCTTTGAGATAGCCACACAAGAAGTTGTTATTCCCTCTCTAAAAGACCTCTCAAGAGATGATGCTACTAGTAAACAAAATGATACATTCACAACTAATGTAGTTTCCAAAGAAGCCCTTATAAGTGCACTATCTGACAGTGAATTATCTGATATCAAGAAAGTAGACAAGGCATACACTATATGGAAGTATTTAGAAGACATTTTTGAAGGAGATATCCAAGAAAAGAATGCGTGTAGGAAGACATGGAAAAAGAAATACAACAACCTTGAGATGTTACCTGAAGAGAACATCAGAGCCTACATTCAGAGGATAAATGAAGTAGTTTCTGGAATCTAAAACAATGGTGGAGAAATATTAGAAGAAGACATAATGGACAAGCTGATGACTACTTTAACATCAAACTATGAGAATAAGATCAATATTCTAGATGAAACCATGCAATTTTCACAAAACTTCAAGAGAGAGACTTTGATCATTAAAATCTCTGCATTTGAGATATCAAGATTGAATACTGAACCCAAAAGTGAAACAACCTTCAAAGCCTTAGTTCATGGTAAAAAACCTTTACACATCTCTAGCAATACTAAAAAAGAAGAAGTTGCTGAAGAACGAGAAGAAATCATTGCCATGATTGCTAAAAGAGAAAAGAAAGGCAAAGGCAAGTATGAAGGACAATTGCCATTCAAATGTTTTTCATGCAACAAGATTGGTTACTCTGCATCCAAGTGTCCCACAAGAGTAAAGAAATTTAGATCTGATTATAAACTAAAATATAGAAAGGAATGCTATCATGCTGAAGGTGTAACTAATGAAGATTTAGGAGAAGATGAAATTGGATTCGTTGCCCTTAAAGACATGGAAAATTTTCTTGAGGAAATGGACATTGAAGATGAAAAGGAAGCACAGGAGTTAGCCCTAATTTCAAAAGCAGACATCAAAACTGATTAGATCTTTAACATTAGATGCTCTCACCACATGACAAGTGATAAAGATAGATTTGTTCATCTAGACAAGTACAAAGGTGGTATGTTTAGATTTGGAGATAACACTCCCAAACCTATCATAGGAAGAGGATATATCACCCTGGATGGAAAGAATAAGACATATGATGTTCTGTATGTTGATGGATTACATCACAATTTAGTAAGTGTTGGACAACTACTTGACAAAGGTTATCATTTGGAATTAAAAGACAACAAATGCATTATTAGAAACAAATTAGGAGACATGATTGCATCAAACTCAAAGAAAAAAGGTAATGTTTTTAAGCTCAATTCAAATGTAAGTTGTTTTGTTCCAAAAGTGGATGACAGTTGGTTATGGCACAAGATACTATGTCATATCAATTTTGACAATATAGTAAAGATAAGAAATGTCAAGGCAGCTAGAGACCTTCCAAGTATTGAAAAACTAGTTGACACAATGTGTAGGGAATGTGTTATGGGAAAGCATGTAAGGAGCTCTTTCAGAAGCAAGCAAAAATCAACTGAAAATAAGTTAGACCTAGTACATACAGATTTATGTGGTCCTACTCAAACTAGATCATACTAAGGAGAAAGGTATTTCATTTTGTTTGTTGATGATTTTTCAAGGATGATGTGGGTTTCATTCTTAAAGGAGAAGTCTAAATCCTTTGAAAAGTTCAAAATCTTCAAAGCCAAAGTTGAGAATGAATATGGATTAAAACTAAAATGTCTAAGATCAGATAGAGGAGGAGAATTCACCTCTGACCAGTTTTATGACTAATGTAAAGAACATGGAATCAAAAGACAGTTGAGTCCACCCAGAACCCCTCAGGAGAATGGGATTCAAGAAATAAGGAACATGATCATACTTGATATAGCGTGCACTATGATGATTGAAGGAAAAGTTGCAGACACCTTTTGGAGAGATGCAGTCAATACATCAGTCTATACTATCAATAGAACACAACTAAGACCAAACGCAGATAAGACACCTTATGAACTTTGGTTTGGTAATGTACCTATAGGTAAATTACTTCAAAATCTTTGGCAACAAGTGCTACATCAAGAGAGATGATGGTGTTGGTAAGTTTGATGCTAGAAGAGATGAAGGTATTTTCCTTGGTTATTCTACTAAAAGAAAAGCATACAGATGTTTCAATTTAAGATTAAAGAAGATAATTGAAAGTACTCATGTAAAGATTGATGAGAAGTTCATGGTTCAAGAGAGGTACTATGAATATGCACCTATGATTGAGAATGAACCCAGGCCTAACAATAAAGAAACTATTATTGAAGAAATGTTTGATTACACTTATGTATCATGTAATGAACCTAAATCAAGAAAAGAAGTATCACAGATTACAAATGAGGATGTCACACCAAAAGTTTTTAAATTCACATCTAGGTATCATTCAAAAGATGATATCATTGGAGATCAGAGCATCAATATTTTGACTAGATCTAAAGAAAAAATTTTAATAGTAGATGAAGAGGTATGTTTACTTTCATAGATTGAACCCTTAAATGTTGAAGATGCTTGCAAGGATTCTGATTGGCAGAAAGCAATGGAAGAAGAATTAGATCAAATAATAAAAAATGACACATGGGAATTGGTTCCTAGACCTAGTGACAAAAATGTGATTGGAACAAAGTGGGTATTCAAGAACAAGATGAATGAAGATGGTACAATGGTCAGAAACAAAGAAAGACTAGTGTGTAAAGGATATGCACATAGGTAAGGGATAGATTACACTGACACATTTGCCCCTGTGAGAAGATTAGAAGCCATTAAGTTATTCTTGGCCTATGCAACATCCAAAGACTTTAAATTATATCAAATGGATGTCAAATCAGCCTTTCTGAATGGTGGCTTGAAGGAAGAAATCTACATAGAACAGGCTGAAGGATTTAATCTATCAGATAAACCAGACATGGTATGTAGATTGAAGAAATCATTCTATGGACTTAAACAAGCCCCAGGAGCTTGGTATAAGAGACAAGATGGTTATCTTACCAAGATTGGATTTAAGAAAGCAGCAGCAGACTATAACCTATTCATAAGAGAGACACCTGATGGATTATTACTTGTTGCCATAATTGTTGATGACATTATCTTTGGAGGTAATGACAAGCTTAGTGTACAATTTGCAAAAAAAATGCCGAATGAATTTAAAATGAGCATGATTGGTCCTATAAAATACTTTTTGGGATTAAATGTAAAGCAAACAGATAAAGGGATATTTATAAATTAGTCCAAATATGTGAAGGAAATATTGAAGACTTTCAAGATGGAAGACTGTAAGCCAGTATGCACTCCTATGATAGCAAGAAGCAAGCTTTCTAAAGAAGATGATCCTGCAGCAATTGAGAAGACATTGTATAAGTCTATGATTGGAAAACTTATATATCTTACTCAATCTAGACCAGACTTATCTAATGCAGTTGGCATTGTTGGTAGATTTGCAGCTGAACCAAAATAGAATCACCTAATGGAAATAAAGAGAATATTTAGATATCTAAAGGGAACTATAGATTATGGTTTATGGTATCCTAAATTAGAGAATGTACAACTTCATGTGTATATAGATGTAGATTGGGCAGGTTGTATTGATGAAAGGAAGAGTACTTCTGGAGGAGCAGTATTTCTTGGAGATAGGTTAGTTTCTTGGGTAAGAAAGAAGTAGAATTGTATCTCTCAGTTGACAATAGACGCTGAATACGTTGCAACAGCATTGAATTGTTCAACAATTGTTTGGATCAAGCAGATGGTTAAAGATTTTGGTATACAGGTTGATTATCCCATTGTTATTCATTGTGATAATAATAGTACTATCAACATGTCGAAGAACCCTATGATGCACGCAAAGAAAAAGCACATTGAGATTAAATACCATTTTATTAGAGAAAAAGTTGCAGATAATGAAGTAAAATTGGACTATGTGAGCACCAAAAAATAGTTGGCAGATATTTTCACAAAGCCTTTATCAAAAGATACTTTTGAGTATCTCAGGGAGAATCTGGGATTAATTCCCTCTCCTGAGTCTGATTAGATAATGCAGCAAGAACATCAGTCCATAGTGACTAATGAATGTTGACTAATCTACTTCTGGAGTAGTACTTGTGCCTAATTGTCTATGGCACCCTTTTCCTGTAAACACCTAAAATTTACCAGATGTATCTCAAGCATTCCAAACTATAAATCTCAGTCAAATGCTTCATAATATCATCTCAATGCAAATCAAATAGACATTTATCAAATCAAAGGAACAAAACTCAAATCAAATTAAAAGATTAAATAATCATGAAATCAAATATTTAAATCCAAGCCTAAAGGGATTAATCAAATTATGCAATTGATTTTTCAATTGTATAGTTCAAATCAAAAGGATCAAATCAAACCCAATCACCCTTCCATGGCTAATTTAATTAAATGATGGAGTTATTTAATT
>MU223644.1:1756194-1797484 GCA_018584345.1 Thuja plicata
TTGTCATTGTTTCTTCATTTGGAACGGGGACCTACAAATTGGCTGATTGTGATGGTGATGAATTGCTAGAACCTATCAATAGCATTCATCTTAAAAGGTTCCACACCTGATTCAGAGGAAAGAGTATCACAATAAAGAGTATAAGTTGAAGAGTATCAGATGAGTCAAGCATCACCCTTGTACATGATAAAATTCAAAAATACCAAAAAAAAGGAGAAAAGATAAAAAAAAATACCAAAAAAAAAATCAGAAATTTCAAAAAAGCCAAAAACATTTGAAAAGAGAAAAAAAGTGCCTTGGTGAAAACCTAGCAATAGGTACCTTGGTAGCAAAAAAAAAAGAAAAAAGAGAAATAATCCCAAGAGGTGAAAACCTAGAAATAGGCGCCTTTTGTCCTTTAGGTGTTTCCTAGTTGCATTTGTACATATTGCGGTTTCCTCATCTCACTTGTCCATATCCTCATTGCATCCGTCATTCATGTCTTGTCCTAATAAAGTCTCAGAGCTGCATTTTGTCGCATTCTAGGTTCAGTTTCCCTAAGTATCACAATGGTCACATTTATCACTTTGGGGCACACATCATAAATTTTTGGTACCAACCAGATTCAATAGTGCAACATTTTGGTCACACATCAGAAGTAGATTTTCCAATTTAGGAGAGACATTTTCAAACCTTTGATAACTATCATTGTTCAACCCTAAACAATTTGATTGCATAACATGATCCTTGAACATCATTTGACTTATTTTATCAAGATTAAAATTTGACACACCTTAAATGATCAGATTGTCTAGAATTCTTATTTTAAAATCTTGATACATTTCACAAACACTTAGAATTTTTGATTAAATTTTTCGAGTCATGTCTTTTTAGCTAATCCATAATGTTTCGACTATATTGGAAATGATAAGCGACATGATGTTTTCTTAAGCTTTTGAGTGACTATTTTGAGGAAGATTCTTTGACTTGTGTGAATTAGTCTAAAGACATGGTCATCAAAGAACCATAGAGGACATTCATACAGGATGAATATTTAACCTTTGTTTGTTTACGCAAAAGGATACCTTGGTTATTTAGATTTTCCATATCTTAATACCAATATCCACTTGCAACATTGAATCTGATTAAACCGGTATTCATACTCCCATAGTTGGTCTTCCAACTAGTGAGGGTTGTACTTGGTTTCATAGGAAGGGGTTACCACACACAGGAAAGTCATATTCATATTCTTATGGTCATAGTGGTACCAGTAAGGATTGTATGGACTCTTAGTTCCACAATGCTCTATGATGAAAATATATCTCAATTTGCATTCCTTTTGCAAACCTCAAGGACAATTAGTTGCATTGCATTTTGCATATTAGATTATTTGCTTGTTGCTCTTTCGCTTGCATTTTCAAATGCTTAGTTCTCAAAAAGGCTTCTCTTTCTAGCATTTTTTTCAAGTTCAAGGGGGGGAAAAAGGGTTGACAACACTTCATCAAATGAATTGGTTTCAAGTCATTCACTATGAGATTTTCCTTTGCATTCATTATCATTAGTCATTATTCATTATACATTCATATCAAGAGAAAAACAAGAAAAAGACACATTATTCATTAAATCATTTTCCATATCATCATTTAGAACTGCATATCATAAATAAAATTGCATACATTCAAAAACACAAAAAAGATAGATGCATTTCATTTATCATAGCACTAAGTATTGTATTCATTGTATTGCATAATCCATACATTATTAAAATGAAAAACATATAGAGTTAAAATTGCATCATTTTGCATCCACATATCTATGTCCTACTCTAAGACATTTTGCATCCATTGCACAATAGAAATAAATGCATCATAGAAACATATACACATGCATAAAAGGAAATCTCATAACATCATCAAAATCATAGATCATCATTAGATAAATGTCCATCAACAATGTCTATAGCATAATCAGTACATCAAAGGTACATCAATAAAAATGGTACATCAATGATACATCACAGTCCTGATAAAAAAATACATATGGTACATATGGTACAAATCCTGGGTCCATATCTATCTCATGACCCAGTAGGGGCACTTGATCCATCTCCGGCCAAACTTGTGCCTGACCCACCTGTGCCATCAGGATCTCTATCACCTTCTCTATCTTGTGAACTAGGAGGTGCCTGACTAGTGCGCGCACTGGTCGGTAGCTAAGCTAGAGTGGCCAAAAATTGCTGTAACATGGTCATGACTTGATCTAACCTAGCTGTCACTGTGGTCATCGCAGCCTGTAACCCCTGAACATCCTGCACTATATCATTTGAAACTGGAGGTGCCTACGATGTTGGAGGACCCTGTGGTGCCTGAGCTGCTAAAGGAACCTACAATATAATCTATGCTGTGCTGACCTGTGGGTCAACCTATGGTATTTTCCCAAGAACCCGTCTCACCTCCTGGACCCGTATGTGCCTCCGTCTAGCCTAATCTACATCTACTCTCAAAGGAGCTTGAACCTGACCCTGTGGACCTACTAGTCTCCACCTCGGCTATTTGAAACCTCCACCTTGGCCTCTCACATGTCCGCCTCTCATCCGCGGCCCAGCTGCTCTCTGTACCTATGGCGCTTTGGGTGCTCTCTAGACTCTGTGCTGGCATGGTTTACTATCATCATCACCATCACCATCATCCTCAGAAAGCTCATCATAATCTGGGATAGGCTCTGCCAGAATAGTGAATCTCATGAAACGATGTCACATGAACCGCTCCCGATACTCTGCTGACATCCCTGCGTCGGCAACCTGTGGTAGCATATCCCACACACCATATCCCAGTTGATATATCTATAGGAAGGATGACTGCTAGTCAACCTGTGCACCCCACATTGATCTCTCTACATGTACTTGAGCATATAATGCCATACCCTGTGGCATATCATGCATCCGGCTGAACTGGCGTAATACTCTGCCAAAGAAAAATCTTGCAATAACCAAAGCTGACTGGCCTATCATCCATCGAGGTGAAAACATGTAAGGTAACTCTTTCTCATCCTCCTACCACCTCTCACACTACAAGTACAGCCTCCAAACCATGTGATTAATGTCATCAATCATGCGTCTCAAAAAATCAACCTTGCCTAGATGATGCTGGACAATCATGCCATCATATAAAATGCATATGGATACCTGTGAGTCTGGATCCACACTGACACTAGCCTAGTAATAGGGATATGCTCCCATGTCCACAACTGTAACAAAACTGCACTTGCAGAAATAGCTGCACTACGCCGATATACAATCTCATGCAAATCATGATATAACTGCGCTAAAATGTAGGAACCCCAATCCAATCTCCATGGATGAGAAATTAGGTCCTCTATAATTTGGCCCCATCCAACCGCAAAACCATATCCTTGTCATCTGGCAACAATAATCCTCCTATCATAGGTCCTAATAATGCTGGTAGGGTAGGAAATGAGGCAAATTGCACCCAAGTAATGCAATCATCTGCAATGGTGTTATCTCCAAACACCCATCTACATACACCGCTATCATACACTACATCATAATATACCTACTCTCCATGACTCAGGATCCTCAAAAGTCTATATACATCCTCGGGCGTAATCATCATCTCGCTGAGAGGTAAGTGAAAGGTGTTATGGTTAGAGTGCCATTGCTCTACCATAGCTGTCAATAAACCTTGGTTCAATAGAAATCAAGGGAGATCCAAAAGGAAACTAAGACCACAAGTCTCAATGGTACGTCACTCAGGTGGCGTCAACTCATCTACTAGATCAAAGATCCACAATGCTACTCCTCGCACCCGCAACTTGCGGTAATGCTCCTACATTTTGAAACAAAGTGCATCATGTTAGTTTTTCTCTTGATGAACCATTCTAAGTCAATCACAACACATTAACTCATCTTTTCTCTAAGTTGAGCGCATCAACTTATTGCTCCTAACCTCTAAACCGTGAGACACAAGGACAATTTGTAATCATTTTTAATCATATCTAATTGACCTATCAAACATTAATCATTATGACTTTTCTAACATCCTCAACACTACGAGACATTCTGGATGAACATTTTCTACCTTGGAACCTAATTGAGTCATCTGGACGATTAATCAAATTGAGCTCATCTATTTTCCTATATCAAACTTTCAACTTTCTGGTACATGACACTTAACTAAGTGTACATGGCTTTTAAAGCTAACCAGCATGTAAAACTTTAAACGCGGCTCTTTACCATGCGGAGGCAACACTTTACTTTTTAGGTGGCCTTTTGAAGGCCTATGTGGCTTTTAAATCATCCTATGCGGCTTTTAGAATATGGAGTTTTTAGGCGGTGTATTACCTATTTTGCGTTGCAATTTTAACCTAGCTCCTATGCAGCTAAGGATTGTGCATACTTGGCTTTTCATAGTGCGGATACAACTTTTCACTAACCTACAAGGCATTTTACATATTCTACGTGGCTCTTAGCTAAAACTTTTCTAAAATGCACTAAAAACATGCAATAAATGCAATTTTAAGAGCAATAAATGCACTAAAAGAGTTCAAATGACTCACCAGAGGCCCGTAGTCAGGAGGTCTCTGATATCTGCATACTCGCTCGAATCTGTGCTCTTGAATAGGGACGACCATCACTATCATTCGTTAGAGGCTCAGATCAAAATCTCAATAGTAAAAAGTGAAAATGAATAGTAAATTTGGGTTTTTCAACCTATTTAAGCTATTTTAACCTATTTTATGAGATTTTTGACCCAGTCAAACCTAATCTACATATTCTGCTCACTGGGGCATTTGTTTGACATCTTTTCACATCATTTCTTATCAGAAATGCTATCATCTTTGATCTATTCTTTACACTTTGTTCATAAATTTTTTTACCTACGATCAAGATGATTCCATTTCCAAGGGGGCATCATCATATCATCAAACTGGGATTCTACAGCATATCTTGTATCAAATTTGGGGCATTAAAATTTCAAACTTTATCAATCACAATTTCATATCGAGATTTTCATATCAGGAGTTTCATATCAGATTTTCATATCAGAGTTTCATATTAGAGTTTTATATCAGAGTTTCATATCAGGGTTTCATATCAGGATTTTCATATCAAGTTTTCATATCAGCTCATTAGTATTAGCTCAATGATCAGGATAATCAAGCTTTCTTTGAATCAATGCGCTTCGCACATTACTTCTAAGAGGGGCATTTGTAGACACCTAAAATTTACCAGATGTATCTCAAGCATTCCAAACTATAAATCTCAACCAAATGCTTCATAATATCATCCCAATGCAAATCAAATGGACATTTATCAAATCAAAGGAACAAAATTCAAATCAAATTAAAAGATTAAAAAATCATGAAACCAAATAATTAAATCCAAGCCTAAAGGGATTAATCAAATTATGTAATTGATTTTTCAATTTTATAGTTCAAATCAAAAGGATCAAATCCAACCCAATCACCCTTCCATGGCTAATTTAATTAAATGATGGAGTTATTTAATTCCTAATTCTTTCAGACAACCAACCAACTTTCCCTCCATTTGCAAACACCTCAAAGCTTTTGACTTAACCAAGATTTGATCATGATCAACTCACTCTACCCCCTACCCTTGGGAAAATGCCATAAATACAAGCAATTTCCTTTGTGTTTGGAATCCAAGAATTCAAGAGCAAAAGCATCCTTATTATAGGCATATTGAGGAGCATTTGAGAGCTTTTGAGAGAGTTTTAACATTTGTGTTTCATTTAGCATATCATGTTTAGGAGCATTTGCTATTTTCTCTTATGATCTTGGAGCATTTTTGAGTATTTTGAGCATTCTAGCTAGATTTGAGCATTCTTTTTTATATATATCTCATTCTAGGATTGTCCATGAGAGACATTAAGCCTGAGAGCTCTCTTAACAAAGCTTGGATAGAGAACCATGAGATTATATAGATTGTTTAGTTTCAATTCTTAGATTAACTTGTTTATCTTTCCATAGAATTGTTTGCTCTAATCTTAATTTCATGAAGGTGTATTTTCTTACACACATTGCCATTGATGTCAAAGGGGGAGTATATAGTAAGGGGAGCATCTAATCTGGGGAAGTATAAACATAGATAAAGGAGTTGCAGCAGTGTAGAGGAATCTTTGATGAGGATATTGAGAAGATTGTAAAAAGAAAGAATACACCATGTGCTAAAGATGTTTTTAGTATCATATGTTGCCATCAATGTCAAAGGGGGAGATTGTTGGAGATTTACTTCTAGCAGCTCAATGATTGTATGTTTGTCATTGATGACAACATATAATATAGAGTAGTATTTTGTATGTACTTATCAGAATTATGTTATCAAGCCTTGTGTGGTTATATTCATGTTGTAGACATGTTGTTTATGTTTTGTTCATACACGCAGACTCAGATATGAAGTTTCAGTTGTGTTGTGTAATTCTATTAACGATAGTTACAATTTCTGGAGTTTGTCTGTACAGAGCCGACGTATTGCATTGGTTCTTGAGTTGCTCCTATCTTCAGGATATGTGTGTGTATATTCAAGTTTAGTTATGATTTGAGGATAGTTATCTAAAGGCGCCAAACATGTTTCAACAAGATTGCAATGTTAGAGTTATATTGGTGAGGCCAACTTTGTGAAGCGTCATGTCTATTCAGTTTATATTGCGCAATTGTAATTATGCTTGTGTGGTTATTTAAGATGACAAGGATGTTATGGAGAGTTTCCTAATAGGTCCCATCATCTCATACTTTGAGGAAGATACTTATATTAGTTCATTTGTGGAACGCTAAGTGTAGATGAGAAGATAAGAGACAGAAAAAGTATAGAGCAGAATATCAGTTTTGTTTCATTCATCAAGGATCTATGTGAAGAAGAAGTGAAAGATTACAATACATTAGAACTGATCAAGATAGTAGGTCTACTCTACATTTTATCATCAGATATAGTGCATATTTGTTCTACAGAAGGTTGTAGCCTTCACCATTGAAGCAGTGAGCTTTTGGACAGTGAGTCCTCATCCTTAATAGGGTTATTTGTAAAAGACTCCTAACAGGGTCAGACCCTTAACCAGGTCACTATACTTATTGCATTGTAAAAAACAACTCCTAATAGGGTTGCAAGATCTTCTAACAGGGATTATTATAAAAAAGTATAGTTCATTATGGGTGATAATTCCCACCGGGGTTTTTACCATTTGGTTTCCCCATAACCAAATCGTGGTGTTGTCTATTGTGTTATCTAAATGTGCATTTACTTTATTTTATTCTAGAATTAAAAAGAAGAAATTAATTTAATTAGCTGATAACTGATTCACCCCCCCTCTCAGTTATCCTTTGGGACTATTCTAACACCTAGGTCCGGATGCAAAAGTGTTTTCTCTGATATTCAGATTAATACATCCCCTCCTTGGTTGATGATTGTAATTGGACAATAATTCAACATGAAATTTGAATTTGGGTCCCTTGCATTTCCCTAGGAGGTCTATATTGAGATCTCTATATAAACACTTTCTTTTTCCTTCACTTGGGCATGATGTAAAAGAATCGTAAGATGATATGATACAATTATGATTTTGACATGATGATGAGGCAAGAAAGAAGGAGGATGATATAGAAGGACAAGACATTATGATGCATTAATACATTCAAGCACTTTTGTGGACAAGCCATTTTGGATCTTCTTTGGAGCAAGAGAGACATCTTCTTTCTTTCCTTCTTCCTTGATCCACCATTTTCAACCTTCAAGCATTCAAAGGATATTATCATGGGGTAGCAATTACGAACTATGAGTTTGGTAGGAATACTTTAGCCTTGGGAGCTTGGTATTCTTTCTTTATCACATTGAAACCTACGCATTTCTTTCTCACTTTCAATTCATGTTAGGGTTTTTAATCTAGAGGATTAGATCTTGACATTACACATTTAAAGCTTTTTCCAAGAGAAAAACACACACATACATTCTATTATATTTGGCTATTTAAGGAGGTGGAGATCACCAAAATATGGGTCTGACTAAGGAAAAACCCTATATAGCCACCCCATAACCCCTCTTTTCAAATATTTGCAGGTGTTGTTTCGGGAGTTACACATTCAAGAATATTGAAATGGAGTATAGATCTAGATACCCTTGTTAGCAAACTTTCAGGATCCGAAAACAAAATTTTGATCTTAGACATTTTAGGTCGATTGTGATCTAGGGCATAATCATAAATTATAGTAAATGGTGACATTGACTTGAGGGTGCAAATTAGAACTGTCTTAGAATGGAAAAATATTTATGGGTTTTGTTCCTCTTTGCGTTTCCATTCCAGATCTGGTCTCAGATTTCCTAGAAAGTAAACACGGGCTTTAGAAAATGGTATTTTCATATCTTCTATGATATAAGGTTGGTATTTTACTCCATCAATCTTTGCTTTCAATTTCAATATTCATTATCAAACAAACAAATAAAATTAAATGTAAGGGGTTAAATGATGACATTGGTCTCTTTTACATATGAACATCTATTTGGAAAATTATATCTAGGAGATCATTACTGTTATCATTTTCTTCTTTACATTTTGGTGAACCTGCGATAGACAACTCTTTCTCTTTGGTGTTAGAATTACATTTCATATTAAGATCTTGCATGCATATAGAAGTAGGTTTTATTTTATGCTCTTGCATTTATATTCCAAAAATACATAAAAATATATAAAATTTCTTTAAAACACAAAAACATTTACATGCTTGTTATTTTATTGTGTGTTCAATATGTATGACTCTTGTTTTGAATACTCTAATGAATATTTTATTGTACAAGAGAATAGATCCCTTGATGAGGGACATGGAAGTGAGAATGAAAATGGTTTGAATGAGATCTCCATGGATCCTATTCCTATTTCATCCTCCTCCACAACTTCTCCAATTGACCTCTACCATAATATGTGTGCATGGTTACCTTCATACTCCTCTATTTGCAACATTGAGGCACCTAGAATGTTATTCCCTAAACCTTTGATGACAGTAAAAGGATGTCCTCAAATGAATATTATCGATAAACCTAAAGATCCTTTGGATTTATCTGATAACATAGATTCTATTTCACATGCTTATCATACATGGAATAATCCTCAACCTAATTTTCCAGCCTCTTTACCTCCAGCTCAACCCGTGGTTCCTCAAGCACCTAGGTTACCTTCTTCCTTAAAGGATTATGACTTAGTTGAGCAATTACGCCATACTCCAGTAAATATATCTTTATGGGAATTGCTTCAAACTTCTCCTACATATCATGAGGCATTACAAAAAGTTGTATCTACTCTTCTAGCTCCGCCTCCTAATCAAGAGAACATTAATTCATTCTTGGAGTGCATGCATAATATGCCTTATGTACCTCTTATTGTGTTCACTGATGATGATTTACCTTCAGTTGAGGTGTAGAACCAATATGATTCTCTCATGGTTGTTGTTTCTATTAATCAAAGTATCATTTGTAGAACATTAATTGACAATGGATCTGTGCTTAATGTTTGTAGCATGGATATGCTCAGGAATATTAAAGCCAATCTTACGACCATTCAACCAGATAATATCCCTATTCATGGATTTGATAATATTACAAAGAAAAATTTGGGCATTATTATGCTACCTATCAAGGTTGGTCCAGTCCTTCTTCACACACCTATTCATGTCATTCCTAGACCTCTCAATTATAACCTTTTGTTAGGAAGACCTTGGTTACATACTATGCATGTGATTCCTTCCACTCTACATCGTAAGGTTAGGTTCATTTATAACAATCTGATGTATACATTACCTGTGGATGATGCACCAAATCCTTGCTTGAATGAAGAATATGCTAAGATCTCTAAACTCATACAACCAAGTAAGGAACCTAAGAAACCTCCTGAAGTTAAACAAGTTGAAGCTCCATCCTCTTATTTAACTCAAGATGATTTGGGAACATTGGATTTTAATCTTTCTTTTATGGGAGAATATAAATTTTCTGGTTTAGAGTTCATGAAGGAACAAAATGGGTTTGAAAAAAAAGTCTTCACTCCTTCTCCACTTTCTGGGGAATTAAAAAGTAACTTTGTTGCTGCTTCCCTTGAAGAAAAAATTTAGACAATAAAACTAGATTTTTATGACATTGTGACATATGCCACTCCTTTAACTCAATCTGATATGGTTGATAGATACGGATCTGGTTATCATTTACTTAGGAAATCAAGATTCAATGGGAAAGGATGTGGAAAATATGAGAAAGGTATACAAGTGCCCTTGGACAATGAAGTTTATGATTATACCTATGGGCTACGGTTCAATCCTTATAAGAAACCATCAGTTTTTCTCCTTAATGTTAATCATATATGTGGTGGACACTTAAAATTGGTTAATCTGCTTCTCCTTGACATGGATCAAAAACCTAGTTTGGATATTTTTCTTGAGGATGAAGCCCTAACTGGATTTTTAGGGGCTTATCAAGATTTACCTACATTTTATCATAAAAGAAGAAAGCCTTATTGTCTGAATAATGAAGCCTATTTAGGAGAACGTGATGAATAAGTTATTTCTCCTTTGCCAATGGACTCTCCCATACAAATTAATCTATTAATAACTTAGACTATGGAAGTTCAAATGGATGAGAATCACTCTGAAAAAACAATCAAAGTGGGAAAATGTTTGAACCAAGATGAACATGATCAATTGGTTTCCCTTTTGCTTGAATATAAGGATATATTTTCTTGGACATATTCGGATATGTCGGGTATAGATCCTAAGATTGTGACTCACAGTTTTGTTCTTAAACCTAATGTAAAACCAGTGAAACAAAAAATCTAAAAGATGAATCCAGGCATTGCTTTGTTAGTTAAAACTGAAATTGTAAAGTTATTAGGTGCTGGGTTCATCCATTCTATCAATTATTCTTAATGGATTTCCAATATTATGGATGTTTCTAAAGGAGAGAATAAGATAAGGATGTGCGCTAATTTTTGAGATTTGAATAAAACATCCTTAAAAGATGATTTCCCCCTACCCAATATTGATATGACTATGGATTCAACGTCAGGTCATACTTTATTTTCTTTTATGGATGGATTTCCAGTCTATAATCAAATATTTATTCCAATAGAAGATCAACTTAAAACCACATTTATCACACCTTGGGGAACATTCTGTTGGGTTATGATGCCTTTTGGATTAAGAAATGCAGGAGCAACCTATCAACATGCTATGACCTTGATTTTCCATGATTACATCCATAAGATTCTAGATGATTATGTAGATGAAATCTTGGCAAAATCTATACAAAGAAAGGACCATGTGTTCATTTTAAGACAAATATTTGAAAGAATTAGGAGTTTTAATATGTGTTTAAATCCTAAGAAATGTGCTTTTGGAGTTGATTCTAGTTAATTATTAGAATTTATAATCTCTAAGCGAGGCAAGGAGTGGATACTGAAAATATTGATGCTATCATTAACATTCCTCCTCCTAAGAATATTTCTGAATTACGTAGTTTACAAGGAAAAATTCAATCTATTCATCACTTTGTTTCTAACTTAGTTGATAGAACTGTTGCTTTCCCTTCCTTGCTTAGAAAAGATAACATTTTTTATTGGAACCAGGAGTGTAAACAATCATTTGAGCAATTTAAGTAGTATCTTGCTAATCCTCCTATTTTGAAACTTGCGCAATTCAATAAACCCTTCTATCTGTATACTTCTACCACTTCCCACACTGTGAGTGCATTATTGGCTCAACATGATAGTGAAGGTAAGAAAAGACCAGTATACTACATCAGTCGGACTTAACTAGAATATGAAATAAGATATACCGATTTAGAAAGACAATGCTTGGATTTAGTTTATGCTTGTCAAAAAGTTAGGCATTATCTATTGAATGTTGAGGTTAATGTGATTGTAAAATTTGATCCTCTCAAATACCTTTTCTCACAAACTGATCTCTCTGGTCATCTGGCTGAATGGGTAATGTTACTTACTGAATTTGATCATAATTTCATTCTTCAAAATTCAATTAAAGGACAAGATTTAATTGATTATCTAGCTGAAGCTCCTTGTCCTCATTCTCATACGAAGTTTGCCTCAATAGAATTCCCCGATGAGAATATTTTACCTATTAAACAAAAAGATGTTTGAGAATTATATTTTGATGGTTCTAGATGTAAGACAGGTTCTGGTGTAGGCATCATCTTGGTCCCTCCTGCAAAGAAACCAATCGCCATGTCATATAAATTGACCTTTCCTTGTACTAATAATACTGTGGAATATGAAGCTCTTATAGCTGGCTTATGAGCAGCTTCATCCCTTCACATTAAAAACTTGGAAATATATGGGCATTCACAATTGATTGTTGAACAAATCAAAAGGAGTTATCAGACTAAGAAAGATAAAATTTCACAATATAGAGAATTGGATTTTGATATCCTTTCACAATTTTGTTCTTATACAATTCAGACTATACTTAGGAAGGATAATCAATACGCAGACTCCATGGCAAGCGCAACTTCCTTAGTGTGTCTTGATAATAATGCTGAAGAATTTCAATTTACTATACATACTCTTAAACAACCTGCAATTTCTAATAAGGGTAATGCTGATTATTGTAATTTGCATTTGGATGAATGGTATTCGCATATCTTTCACTTTTTGAAAGACAATAGATTTCCTGAATCGGCAACATGGAATATGCGTAACCATATTAGGAAGCTTGCAACATGATATATCATTTTGGGTGATACCCTTTACAAATCTCCTTATAATGTCTTTCTATTAAGATGTCTTGGTAGAACCGAAGTCCCGATAGCTTTAGCAGAAGCTCATTCTGGTTCTTGTGGAGGAAATTTTGGTGGGAAATCTTTAGTTAATAAACTTCTTAGAATGGGATATTATTGGAAAACCATGGAACAAGATTCCTTTACATTTTTTGAGAAGTGTCATCAGTGTCAGCAACATGGTAATTTAATTCATGCTCCTTCTCATGAGCTTCGTAATCAAGTTTCTCCATGGCCTTTTAGCATTTGGGGATTTGATCTTATTGGAAAAATTTCACTAGCTTCTTCTCAAGGACATACATACATTCTCACGGCTACAGATTACTTTACAAAGTGACTAGAGGATATTCCTCTCTGCCCTACTACTACAAATGTTATTTGTTATTTTATTCTTAATCATATTATAGCATGATTTGGTATTCCTTCAACGATAGTTTCAGATAATGGTACTTCCTTCAAAAATATAGAAGTCACAAAATTCCTGGAGAAATATCATATTCAACATAGATTTTCTACTTCCTACTATCCTTAATCTAATGGTCAAGCTGAAGCATTGAACAAATCCTAAGGAAAACAGTTAATAAACATGCAAAAGATTTGCATACTCAACTCACTTATGCTTTATGGGATTATAGGACTAGTGTCCACACTGCTATGGGTACTTCCCCTTATAATCTTGTTTATGGTACTGATGCTATTATGCCATTATAATTAGAAATACCTTCTTTACATGTTTCATTCCATGGGATAATTGATAAAGATACCTTCCGGGAACAACGATTACAAGAATTAGAGATGTTGGATGAACAATGAATAAATGCTTTGGAACATATTAAGGCTTATCATTAGTCACTTCAAAAATAGTACAATCATAAAGTGATTGAATGATCATTTTTGGTAGGTGATTTAGTCTTATATGAAAATCAAAGGAATGTAAATGCTTTACCTGGTGAAAAAGGAAAATTTAGCCCTAATTGGCTTGGAACTTTTGTGGTTATTGAGGATCTTACTTCAGGTGCTTATAAGATTTCTTATATGAATGGTGTTCCCCTTAAGGAACCTATTAATATTATGCATCTCAAACATTATTATCCCTAATGCATCAAGTTTCCTTCATGTATTTATGTAATCCCTATAGAATGGTTATGTCTTCTTTGTAGGTTATATGATCTGAATACATTCATACATTAATTTCATTTCTTTCTTTATGGTAAGTTATTGTGTATTGATGAAAAGAAAAAGTAATCAATCATAGAACTAACTAGACAAGCATAAATTTTCATATATAAATATCCAAGAGTTTCATACATATATGGCACATATTCCATGGCTATCAATCTCTATCTCTATGCTCTTAGGGTCGATGGCTCCCAGCTCTTTCTTCTCTGTGGTGTGATGCTGAAGATCTTGGTATGGTAGTCCATGTGTGACTCCCCGATATGATCATCTCATAGTTGTGCTCCTAAGCTCTCTATAGGTCCACCATCAATCTCTCTTCACTTTCTTTACACAACCTCAGCTCTCGGTGGACCCATGCAAAAATATATGCATGTCAGCCAAGATCTCTCTGACCAATAAGGGACTCTCAGTCATGAGTTGGTAGTATATAGGATAAAAAGGTATCCCTTAGAACCTCAGATACAAAGCTCCTCCACTCCATTACGCTAGCTGCAAAATTCAAACATATCTATCTTTTAGTACTTCTTCTAGAAAAACTTTTACTTAAAATATTTTTACCAAATACATAAATCATAGTTGTATCTCCCTCCTGAGTATCATCAAAGGATCTAGATGGTGGGAGCATGGAGTGACTACCCTCTCCTCACTCACTGCATCTAGGTCTGGGTGGTGGTGTCTCTGGATGTGCACGGGGAGGTCGTCGTGATCTCAATGGTACACCATGGATCACCTGATCATCTACATCTGTACTACCACCTGGGGGCATATCCTTTGATCTTTGGCATGCTCCCTTATCCACTCTCTCTTCTTCTCTCTCCTTAGCTCTCTCCTCATCCATGGGATCTCCCTCAGGAATGGTCTCCTCCTCATGATCCTCCTCCTCTTCCTCTGGTGCGTCACCACCCTAGTGCATCCTCTCTAAAAGACCTGGATCACCTATAGGGTAGCCATCATGGAAAATGGGATGGGTTCCTTGTAGATTCCAGTATCTGATATACTCTCTGCTCACCCTGGGGTCAGATACAGTAGGGTCCACCTCTATATCCTACATCTCATTTGTATCACTATCTAAAATATTTACTACTATAGGTCTGCGTATGGTGCCAGGTCTTTGGTAATATCTCGTCGGATATCTGTACCAAGGTACTATTTGAGGGACTCCCTGTGGCATCACTGCATGAATAGTAGGACCCTCTAACAGCTTGCGCTGCTGGGAGTGTCTCAAATGGTGTCGAGTATCTGGCCATCCTGTCATCTGATAGTATTGTCTCTATATAACATCCACACCTGGTATGTGGTCAAAGTGTACCCTCCAAAAGAGGATATCTCCGTATTGCCAGACATCTCATAGCGAATATGAAAACGCACTCTGCATGCTCACATCTACCATCACTAGAACACCCCGTGGCTAAGTACATGCATAACGCTCAAACATCCAAACTTTTAATAAGGTACATACCGTAAGACTCTCTTGCTGAAATCTCACTAGCTGACTCAAATCATGGTAAAGATGGGCTAAAATGTTGTGCCCCCATGAGAAAACAATCCTGCATATGAGATCGGTGAATGGTGCTAAGAAAACTGTACCCTTTATGTTGGGTATTACAACCAAAGAGAGTATACATAGCATCACTCTCTGTACCAAGGGTGTCGAACCTACTAGTGTGGCTGATAGAGTGATCTGAACTGATCGGGTCCTCATCTATGGTACTTGTCCCAAACAATACTCTCCATCTGAAAACAACTTGGGAGGACCCTGATGTACTATTGGTCTAACAGGCTCACCTCAGACTGGAAGTTGTAGGATCTTGTACACATCCTCCAATGTGATCGTAATCTCTTCTGATGGAAGATGGAAGGAACAAGTGTCCTCGTACCATCTCTCTATCATGGCTTATATCATGGACCGATGAAACCTCATATGTAGTAGTATTTCTACCCAGTAAAATCCCACATCTTTGAGTAATTATATATCCTCTTGCTGTATCTCAGACAAGTTGTCTTTGACAGCCAATAGAACCCAACCAAAGGGATGCTCTTAGAGACAGACAACATCATGTTAGCACAAACAACATCATAACAGTCGTTTATCATCAAATAACTGCAATTATCACTTGACCTAGTCAAGGCTGACCTTTTTGGGTCAAGTTTGACCTTATTGGGTAAAGGTCAACCTTTGTAGGTCAAGGTTGACCTATTTGGGTCAGGGTTAACATTATCCCCAAAAAGGAATGGACCTTCCCAGTTATGGTTTACCTGCAAAGGTCAAGGTTGACATAACTGGGTCAGGGTCAAGCTTCTTAGGTCAGGGTTGACCTTCCCTATAAAAACAATATTTTCTCAATTAAAACATCAAAAATAAGGCACCTACCTCAGGCAGTGGCTTCCCGCTAGCCAGACACTCTCTCAGGACCTCCACGCCACTCGCTCAAAGTTCCTCTCTCTTTGGCATCTTGCTCCTCAATTCCAAGCTCTGCAAATGGTAAGAATGAGAAGGTAAGGGCTCTTCATCTTATTTATAGATTCAAATTGGGATTTTATGAGGATTTCCTTATGGGTTTCATAGGGTTTCATTTGAATTTACCTAGGTCAGATTGGAATTTCCTTTTTCATGCATTTAGATAGCCATTCACTCATTTTATCATAACTTGAGATTGGTAGCTCCGTTTTCAGTGTCGTCAGTGGTGTTGGAATCGCAATTCAGATACCTAACCTATTACATCAGTTTAGGAAGATTTTGAATCATTGTAAATGGTTTAGGAAAGAAATGTTTCAACAAATTGCATATCCAATGTATAGATCTAACTTTATCACCCTGTTTCGCCTTTCAGAATTAGTAAGCTGAAACAAGGGGGCATAAGGGGCTCTATGCATATCAGAAAAACATCTTAGTAAGGCTTAGATGCTCTATGGATTTTAATTAATTTTGTGTTTCAGGTTGTAGATACTAATGGTTTCTTGCAGAATATCTATATTGAGGACTTGGCTATATCCTTTTTACATTACAGTGTTTTCTTACCTTAGCTTGCATATTCACATAGTGTCATACTTAAGATAAAGTGGGGGACAAATGTATCATCTTAAGATGGAAGAAATTCCATTTTAGTAGGTTTAGCACCCTCATTTAATACATTTTCATATTAGATTTGCATTTAGGATGCACATGCACTTGATTCTACATTTCTAGGTGAAATTAGGGTTAGGGTCCTGCGGGACCTCCTCAATATCCTTTTTTTATGATTCCATATTTTGGGTAGAACCTATGTATTGGCTCTCCTAAATATTCATCACACTTACTCTTTGGCCTCTGTGCCCTTATCTAACATCCTGATGTGTTTTCTCACCTCCTTGGGTCCCCGACTGACCTAGGAATCTTACAGATTTCCAAAGGTGACCAGCCTGAAACCTCAGTTCAGGGTTGAGGTCGAACCTAACCTAGGTCACGGTCAAGGTTGATGTCTTCCTTGACCTAGGTCAAGGTCAAGGTCGACCTTGACCCCTATCAGGTGATGGTCCCCGCTTTCAAATCTGGAGCCTATCAAGGTTCTAAAACTTAAAATAGGTCCCTAGGTCTAGATGCGGAAGGGATTTCCCTAATATTCAGATTAATACATCCCCTCTTTGGTTGAATATTTTAATTGGACCATAATTCAAGGTAAAAGTTTAATTTGGGTCCCTTGCATTGCCCTACGAAGTCTATATTGAGATCTTTATATAAACACTCTCTTTTGCCTTCATTTGGGCATGATGAAAAAGAATCATCAGATGATATGATACAATTATGATTTTGACATGATGATGAGGCAAGAAAGAAAGGGGATGATATAGAAGGAGAAGACATTATGATACATTAATACATTCAAGCACTTTTGTAGACAAGCCATTGTGGATCTTCTTTGGAGCAAGAGAGACATCTTCTTTCTTTCCTTCAAGCATTCAAAGGATATTATCATGGGGTAGCAATTACAAATTGTGAGTTTGGTAGGAATACTTTAGCATTGGGGACTTGGTATGCTTTCTTTATCACATTAAAATCTATGCATTGCTTTCTCACTTTTAATTCATGTTAGGGTTTTTAATCTAGAGGATTAGATCTTGACATTACACATACAAAGCTCTTTCAAAGAGCAACATACACACATACATTCTACTATATTCGGCTATTCATGGAGGTGGAGATCACCAAAATGGGGGTTTGACTAAGTCAAACCCTATATAGCCTCCCCAAAACCCCTCTTTTTCATATATTTTCAGGTGCTATTTCAGGAGTTATAGGTTCGGGAACAATGAAATAGAGTATAGATCCGGATACCCTTTTCAGCAAACTTTCAGGAACTGAAAATAGAATTTTGATCAGAGACTTTTTAGGTCGATTATGACCTAGGGTGCAATCATAAATTCTGGAAAATGGTGACATTGACTTGAGGGTACAAATCGGAACTGTCTCAAAATAGCAAAAGATTTATGGGTTTTGTTTGTCTCTGCATTTCCATTCCACATCCAGTCTCATATTTTCAGAAGCTCAATATAGGCTTAAAAAAATGGCATTTTCAGATCTGCTATGATATAAGGTTGGTATTTTACTCTATCAATCTTTGCTTTCAATTTCAATATCCATTATCAAACAAACAAATAAAATTAAATGTAAGGGGTTAAATGATGACATTGGTCTCTTTTATAGATGAACATCTATTTGTCAAATTCTACCTATGAGATCAATACTGTCATCATTTTCTTGTTTACAAATATCTATTGATTTAGGGTTTTGTGAGTATTGACTTTATAGCAAGTAGATGTCGGTCAACTTCTTGAAGACCGGTAATGAGAAAAAGGGTACAACTTTGGATCAGGTTTATTCGGATGTCTTCAAACCTATTGAGGAAACCTTCATTGGAGGGGCTAATTAATTTTTTACTTTTCTAGATGATTGCACAAGGAAAGTTTAGATTTACATGCTTTCGAAGAAACAAAATTTTTCTTTAAATTCAAAATATTTAAAGCTCTTAAAGAAAAGCAAAGTTGGCACAAGATTAAGTGTCTTAAAACTGATAATGGAGGAGAGTTTTACTCTTCAGAATTTGATTACTTTCGTAAAGATATTGGTATCCATAGGATCAATGTTATCCCATTCACTTATCAAGAAAATAGAGTAGCCAAGAGGTTGAATAGGAAAATACTTGAGAGAGCCTAATGTATGCTCTGTAATGTTGGATCGGGCAAAGAATTCTAGGTAGACACTTTCAATATAGTGGTATATTTGATTAACCATAGTCTGTCATCTCATTTATATTTTGATATTCTAGAAGAGGAATGGTCAGGAAAAAGAATCTCTTATTAACATCCATAAGTATTCGGATGTGAAGCTTTTGTACATGTCCCAAAGGAAAAGAGGATAATGTTGGATTTCAAACTGTAGAAGGGAATCTTTATTGGTTATGGAAATGATCAATTTGGTTTCAAAATTTGGGATCCAATTGTGAAAATGATTATCCAAAGTTGAGATATTGTTTTCAATGAAAAAACATTTTGAGCTTTGCACACTCAAAAAACTTAGTCCAAAGAATACATTCCAGTTGTAGCCTTGAGGAATGACAGTTATTCAATGCACAATGGGAGTAATTTGGGGCAATCTCAACAAAGTCAAGCTACAAGAACTTATAATGTTGTTTCTATGCTCCCTATAACAATAATTGGGTAAAATATTAATGACAAATCACGGTCTCCCCTATTTTCTTCACCATTGAATTTGACATCTATAAATAAAAATTATAAATCCTTTGTGCACCATAGCTCACAGGATGACTTTGGAAAGAGGAACAATGCCTCTACCACAAAGGATGGTGAGGAGACTATCTCATTGAATAGAAGAGTGGGCATGAATCAATTTTTGAATACAATTTTTTTTACTGGTCATTTACCACAAAGTGACATGATGGATAAGGTGCCCCATGAGTCTTCAACTTGTGAAGATAGAAATTTTGATTGGGTCTCTTACAAGAACCATGCTTGTCAAATTCATTCACATCCTATAGTGAATAAATTACTTCATACAGATAACAGTCATGATGACTACTCTCTTCCATACAAATTATGTTCACACAAAGTAGGACAAACTACCATGAAAATGCATCCCATGTCAGGGGATATTATGTGGTTTAAAGTGGATGTTGTGTGTGATGCAAGGAAGATAGCAAGTGTGGAAAACCAAATTACTGGATCATGTAATCCTACACATCCTACGTGTGATATAACACCAAACTGAATGAGTTCAGTGTGGTCAACTGGTTAAGCCAGAGCAATTGGTAGCTCAGGGGCGTCTTTGGCTAATCATCCCTCATGTCATGATGGTGTTTCTATGGAGTAAAAGACATTCCATCCCCTTTGTAGCATACACAGGATAACTCCCTTCAACATTTTTATAACCATGAATAGATAGGAGGCTTGGGTACCTATGAGAGTATCTCTGGCTATCTTAATAATGTAGATGGTAAGGGGAAATCCCTTGATTTTCACAATGAATTTATTTCTCATTTGAATAGAGATATTATTGTTAATCAACAAAGTTAGATCCCTAGGTTATGAAGATCAATAAGGGAGAGGAGAATTCCTTCCAAATTCTCATATTTTGAGTTACTGTTTGTAGAAGAGATAGAGCCTATGTTAGTGATTTCTGATTAGACATAACCAGTGACTTATGGGGCTGCTTGTAAAGCTTCTGATTATCATAAATGGCTAGAGATAAAGCATTACAAGATGGATTCATTATTGATGAATCAGACTTGGGACTTGGTACCTTTACCACCTAATAGGCAAGCTTTAAGAAATAAATGTGTGTATAAATTGAAATAATAGGATGGAGGATGAATTTTTTATCAGGCTAGGCAGCTTGTCTAAGGCTTTGGTCAACAATCTCTAGGTTGAGAGCAGATGAACACTCAAGGAACTTAAATGCCTCCTTATAATGATTGGCTAATAACATCACCTGATTTTTATTTTTGTTCTGGAAAGGATAAGGAACAATTGTAGGGATTTGTAGGTTCGGATCTTGGTGGGGATTTAGACAAATGAAGATCTACTTCTGGTTATTTTTTCAAAATTTGTTGGGATAGCTATCAGTTGGGGTGTAAATTTCAACATAAATTTGCACAATCATTTGCAGAGGTTGGGAAAATGGCTCTCTCCCTGGGAGTGAAGGAGATGGTATGGTTCCAGATTTTGTATAACATATTGAGCTTGAAGCAATCAAATTTGGATTTGTTTAGTGAAAGTAATAGTGCTATATTTATGAGTAAGCATCATACATCTCAACACCATTCTAATCATATTGACTTACATTATCACTACATTCGACATGTTGTTGAAGAAGGCAAACTTCGTATGGTGAAGATTGACACTAAGGAGAATCTAGCTAATTCTCTAATGGAGGTTGTTACACAAGAGAAGTTCAAGTTTTGCTGAGCTTCTCTCGACATTTCTAGAATGTAATAACAAGAATCCGAGTGGGGGAATGACTTTGTTGTAGAAGTAGTTGATCTTCAAGTGGGAGATTGTTGTGGTGTGAAGCCCAACAATTAACCTCTTATTTCCCTCCAAAATGTTGATGACTGTTCAGCTTCATTGTTAGATAAGAATTGATATTTGGAGTGGTATTTATTGTAAGACTGTTGTACATTATAAAATAGTTTTTATGAGATATAATAAAAGTTTTCCCCTGCTTCAAGAGTGGATGTAGGAAAATTTCCGAACCACTATAAATCAAGAGTGGATGTAGGTAAATTCCCCTTCTTTTGTTCTATTTTTCTTTTCTAAACTTGTTTATCCATTCCATTTTTTTCACTCGTCGTAATTTACAATTCGAAGGTTTACATTCACCCAAGCCAAATGGTCTGACTTATAATTAAAAAAAAAATTGGCCTCAGCATCAACAAAGATCTTATGCCCTCCATATTGAATGAAATAGATGGAAAACCAGAAAAAATATTTAATCAATTTTTCATATGCAGTATGGAGTACCTATTTTTCTGCAAGCATATGTAGGTATCCATTAAAAAACGTAGAAGCCAATTTATACATATCAGAGCTCTAATTTTTGTGTGTACCTATAATTTCAGTTTCCATTGTATCTGTGAATTCTTGAATTAAAAACTTCTGTAGAAGAATGTATTTTTAACAGAGAATTCAAAGGTCAGTTACAGCTGGTGCCTACTTCTTAATCACGCCTGGTAATGCAAATCTGATTTTCTTGCGTTTCAAGAAAGCACTCAGATTTAAACCATTTCTTATTTTTCTTCTCTAAGATCTTTGCCGCAGCGGACCTAGAACCTTCTCGAAAGTGTCAGCTACTATTTACCCTTTTAGAAAAAAATCTTTCAACCGAGAGAAAGTTTACCAATGTCTGTCCTCTACCGCGACCTATTTCTGGCATCCAACATGATACTTTTCCGGCTGAGCCCCCGACCCCCCCCCCAACCCATGGGAATAGCCTATCAGCTAAATTACTGTATGAAAACATCACAACATTAAAAATAGCAAAGGGAGAAGTGCTCGTCATGATCAAGGAATGATTAAGTCATTAATCAAGTCCAAGCCTTATTAGTTATTATTCTTCCAAGCAGTTGAATGAACGGGTTTGATGCAATAGAGAGATACTCTTTAAATCTCAAGGTTAGATATAAAAGGAGGATCGATGTCACTCAATGGGGCATGGAAGGATCAACAAGGAGAATGGGACAGTGGATTGAGATATTTATTCTTGATTAAAGAATCGAAAATTATAAAACATATAAAAATTCATTATCAGGAAACACATTCGCAATCGACAGGAAACCGTTAAAGAAATGTTGTAGTTTATCTATGAATCAATTCAGAATTACATACTATTATAATTGAATATATTAGAAATAAGAGGAATGTATATTGATCAATTCGGGGAATTCAAAAGAAAAGAGAGTTCAATTAGGAGAGATATTAACATCTAGTGGCAACAAACAATATTGTAAGTAGATATATGTTGAATGTTGTTATTGTAAGTTTTAATCGAGTAGATAAATTTAATAAACATATTTAAGACAATGATAGAAAAGTAGAACAAAATACATAACACAAAAGATTATAGTGGTTCGACAAATTTGCCTACTTCCACTCTCAAAGCACGGAAATCTCTATTTAATGTTTAACTAATAACCTCTGTCCATAGCATGTACACATCTATTTATACAAATGCATTCAGCAATCCAGTGAAGAGTCTAGAAGGTGAATGGTCAAGTGACCTTTGGCCTTCACATACCCAACAATCTTCCACTTGAAGTCCAACTAGTACAACCATGAACAGTCCCTGCATTTTCACTTTTACTGTTACATTCTAACGAGACCCGTAGAAGATTTTAACTCGCTATACTCTGTTCGAAAACACTCCGAATGAAGCTTCTCCAAATTCTATTAGAATTAACAAAATCTAAAAGCTTAACATCCTCTCTTACAAGTTTTAGCGGAGTAAATTCACTTATTAATTTAAAATCAGGAGCACCACTTTCTGCATATTCAAAATACACTCCATCCATCAAAAAACCCTTGAACAGATAACAAAATGGTCACCAATACTCCCCTTCTCTACAATATTAGCTGCATCTAAAGCCCAAACTTAAAATTTCCAAATTGAACTTCCAGCAGCTTCTGGAAACTCATCCTCTATTATACTTCTTTCCTTGTAGAAAGCCTCGACAAGAACTTCTTTCGAAACAACCCCTCGAAAAAGATCACTAATGGATTCATCGAGAGCTTTCATATGGGCTTTGAGAGCCAACGACTTTACCTCCTGCTCAATATCTACCCCCCACCCATCATTCGAGTCTGCCACATACAAATGCTTAATTACAAAATCAATCTCCTCGTTAGAGATCAAGTGTTCTACAGCCTACAAAGCCACAGGCTCTTCATCTTTATTCAAATAGTTTTCATTAATCCCACCATTGGAAGCCCTAATGACAACATTCACAAGAGCTGAAGCCAACATTCCAGTAGAAAAACCTTGAGAAATCATTATATCAACCATGGGTATAAGAACACCCGTCATGTCATACGGTACAGGTAGCATGCCTCCAATGATTTGAGATAAAGAATCCTCATGAACATTCCTCACTAGTGGGTATTGTATCATATGACTCCCTCTAGAAATCATCTGTTGTTGAAATTGGGGCTGATCTTGCTATTGCAATGGTTCTCTTCTTGCACTTGTATGCTGACCCTGTTGGCCTTGTCGAACTTAAGGAACAATAAAATATTGCAGCTGTGCGCCTCCCCTCCGCATTCCAGGTACAAATTGTTGTTGATAGCTATAACCAAAAGGCTGTGGAAGAGTCAAGTGACATGGTCCCTGATCATTAAATATCTGTGAAAAATATCTACGATTCCCTGGAGTATACATAGGTATACTAGTTGTGACTGCTGGTTGTATGCGAACTGGATTGTGAACGGAAAATTGAGCCTACACTCTTCCTTTCATTACCTTGTTTTGCTGAGAACTCTGAACATCTTCATCTGCCTCTTTGGATTCCTTTCTAGCTATCCCGTAGTCTAAAAGGAATTCGATGGGACCAACAAGAGTCTCAGAAACCAACCGACTATGTTGATCCACATCCTAGCGCAGAAGACGTTCCATTAGCTTGGCCTCTCTTCTGCCATTGTGCCTATCTCGAGAAGGCCCGAGAATGTCTTCTGGATCATCACAGAGACCTTGGCTCTTCAGATCCAAATCTACATCGCATACAAATAACATTCTGCCAGCACCAACAGCCAACTATGAATTTCATGAATTACAACAAAATCCATGGGTCTGCTCCGATACATCTCCTTCTCCACGCATCACTCTCCTTGGAACTTGCACATCCCATGCTACCGATCATTTCCTGGACGAGGACATGAATATTAAAATTATGCTTGTTCTCAATATCGGCCCAAGCGATCATGAGCTTCAAATTAACAGTCTTATTAATGAATGTGTCTGCAGAAAGGCCTGTTGGCAAAGACGGAGCAACGCACATTTCCTAGACATTAGAGCAGAGGTCCACAAAAAGTCTGTTTAATTCACTGCGTGGAACGAAGTTGTACCAGACAGAGGAGTCGTACTGCACCTCCACTTGCCTGCGCACCACCATATTGGGCGCCATACACACATCTGATATGTTGGCCTCCAACGGCCTAACTGGGACTGCCTTCCTCTGCCTCCCATAGTCATATTTTACCTCTCACTCTCCTACTACTCCTGCATTCACTGTGGATTTGGTTTGTAAATTATGACGATCTAAAGATCAACATCTGTCTGTGCCAGTCAAAATTTCATTTTCTTCGATAAAACTAGTCTGCAAATTAGACTCATCTAAAATCTCAAGCTTTCGGTCATTAGATGTAAAATAAAGCTCTATATCGTTGTTCTGATCTATTTCACTAGCTTCATCTATTTCAATTTCAGTGGCAAAATTATTATCAACATTTTCATCTATTTCAATGATAAAATATTCAATAGGATTTTCATCTACATCCATGGGTGTAATTTCAGATTCAACAACATCCGCAACTCTTTCCTCACCAGATTTTAATTTCTTAAATGAAAAATTACAATTACAATCTTCATAATGATAATTTTCAATTTCTATTTCCCAATTTCTCACCTTTCCTTTCAGCTGCTCCTTCTTCACTTCTTGGTGAGGTGAATTCTTAGGAATCTTGTATGAAAACTCCAAGCTGTTGTTGTGAATAGCTCCCACTTTATTATGACTCTCTACCAGATATAAAGTACCTGATTTGTTCCCTTTTGCAATCACTAAGGACCCTTTTGTCACCATCCATTTATTGGATTCCAACCTCACATTACATTCTTGAGAGAACAATTGCCCAACTAAAATATAATTGTTTTTAATTTGAGGGACATACTTAACATCCCGTAACAACTAACTATTTCCATTGGCTAGTTTTAACAAAAAATCTCCTTTCCCAACAATTTTAAGACATTTGTCATTTGCTAGAAAGAGCTTACCAAAATTACCGTTTTTGAAGGTTTTGAAAAACTCCCTATGCGAGGTAATATGAAATGATGTACCTGTGTCGATCACCCAATCATTTGCTGCAACTTCTATTATAGTCAAAATAAGAGCATCATCATATTCCATATTTTCTACTTGGATTTAACCAAGCTCTGATACCAATTGTAAGTCTTAATGGAGCAGATATAACCAATAAACATATCTAAGACAGCAATAAGAAATAAAGACAAAACACATAACACAGTGATTTATAGTAGTTCGCCAAATCTGGCTACATCCACGCTCAATGCAGGGAAATCTTATTAATGTTTAACCTAATAAAATTTCCATGGCATGTACACGGCCAATATATATAAGCTTATACAGCTATCAACTGAGAAGGTGGGAGAAGGTGAAAGGTGGTGAGCGTTGGGCTTCACATACCCAACACTTACATGCTTTTTTGAACATTTTTGAATCCCTGCAATTAATATGTAAAACGTCTTCTCCCTTATGGTTATGAGAGCTTGTAATCCTATGAATAGACGAAGTTGTCGATAATTATTTTTAATCAATTGGTAAATAAGAGATTAAATTTGACTGAAAAAAACCGAATTCCATTATTGTTATTATTGTTTTTACATTACTTGTTTCTCTATAAATGCGGCTCTTCGAAAGGAATTATTCAAGGGTATTTTCTAGCTCGGGAATATGTCTACGAGAACGGTTGCAGATGCTCTATGGAAAAGGTTCTGTTTCTCCTAATGTTTCTTTACTCTTGTAATGTTTTCTGAAATGAAATTGTTCTTTTCTGAATGTCTCATTGTTTGTTAAGTACCCCATATGCTGATTTTGCACTAATAAACAGCTCTTTCTTTGAGTGAATGCATTAAAGCTTTCTTCACATCATAAGCACATAAAACCAGACTAGAAACTCTAATGAAGAATTACTTTTGGAAGCATATTTTAGAAACAAACGTGTTTGTTGTATACAGATTGCAAGGCAAGGTTGCAATAATCACACGCGAAGCGGGGAGCATTAGTGAGGCCACTGTTCAGTTATTCGCAAATCATGCAGCCAAAGTCATAATTGCAGATATTGCAGAAAGTGCTGGCATGAAAGTGGTGGAATCCCTTTCTCCCTGGGCGACATATATTCATTGTGATGTGAGCAAGGAGGAAGATGTAAGCGCAGCCGTAGATTTGGCCATGGAAAAGCACGGAAAGCTTGACATTATGTATAATAACGCAGGAGTTGTCGACAACCAAAAATTGAGTGTGGCAGAGTATGATATGGAGGATTTCGAGCGAGTGATGAATATCAATGTAAAGGGAGTAATGCACGGGATTAAGCGCGCAGCCCGCGTTATGATACCCAATAGAAAGGGCAATTGAGTTTTGGGTCCCTGGGTTTGTGGTTTGTTGTGCTGACTAATCTTTTCGTCGCTGTGCTTTGTTCAGTGGTTTCCTGTTCTCTGGGGTGTTGGTTGGTTTCACTTTTCTCTGTTCTTGTGCCATTGGGTTTTTGGTCTCCAAGGCTGTGGTCTTCTTTTTGGTGGATGATAAGAGGTCTTGGTTTCCTTTTGAAGATCTATAGTATTGCATTGGGTTAGATCTTGTAAGCGTAGCTATGTTATGTTAGCTCTTTCAGTGGCTTATTTTACATCATTCCTCATGGGGATGATCCTTGATTTGTACTAGCATTTTTTTGTTTCTCTCCATGGCTTTGGGGTTGGTGTTTGGTCTCTTTGGCTTTTGTATTTTGATGTCTTCGACAGTTGTGGGTAGGTGTTGGTGTTAGGTGGTCTTTAGGGGTGGAGGGCTTTGTAGCTTTGAGCCCTGTCTTGGTGCTTCCCAACCTCTTTGTTCCTGTGATTCTCTTTTGTGGTCTTCTATTGTTGGACGGTTTAGGTTTTTTTTCTCCTCTTGCTGGCTTTTTTTTTTGCTTGGGTGACTTGGTTGCTGCTAATTTCCAAGGGCCCTTACTTTCTAGTTTTGGTTTTGGTTTGGGATTTTTATTTGTATTCGGGGCTATATTGGCATAGTTTACAGCTTGGTTCTTTCTATTCTCCCTTCTTTTGTGGGCTCTCTCTTATGTTGGTTGGTGCTCATTCTGTAAGGCTCCTTTTGAGGTGGGCTTTTTAAGTGATTTTTTAGCCTAGGGTTAGTTGGTGACAGATTTCCTCTTTCATGATTCCTTTAGAGAAGGAGGCTTCTCCATTAGAGGTGGAGGATAACTTTATTGGGAGAGGTTTATTTGGAAATTTAAGTCAGTTTTTCTTGTTTCTGGATACTTAGAAGCATATTTATATCAGGTGGTGATGTCCGAATAGGTGTTTTTAGTCTTTATTGCTCCTATAGAGGTGGGATCCTCTTATTTTGAGGTGGAGAGGAGTTTGGCAGTGGGGATTTAGACTCTTGATTGGGATGTTGTTTTTGTCTGGTTCATTTGGGATGCCACTTCAAGACCCTCTTTGAAGGTTTGGGGAGCCTATCAAAACCCCTGGACTGCCTTCTTGGTTGTAGTGGCTTGAAAGGTTTTATTGAGGTTGGACTGCTCTTCTTTGTTTATCCTTTTGTCTGATTCGGTTAAGGTTACAAGAGCCTTCAAAACTCTTGGTAGGGTTAAGGGAACCAAGAAAAACCTCTTCATTTTAGGTAGATTTCATTAATTCATCTTTGGGTGCTGAATGTTAAGGTTAGGGGAGCCTTTTAAAACCCCATGTTTCTCCTGTTGGCTAGTGTTGTTCAGAAGGTTTATTTGTATGTGGATAAGTTCTTCATTGCAAATCTCCACGTCTGTCCTTTGAAGGCTTTGGGAGCCTTATCAAAACCCTAGCTGGTTGTTCTTGGATTTAGTATTGCACAAGGTTAAGCGAGCCCTTTTAGAAAAATCTAAGTGTTGAGTGGTTTGACTTTGGGATGTTGTGTGGGATTAATTGTTCACTTTCTCAAGGATATTCTCATGCATATTCTTATGCATAGTTGAGCATATGTTTGCACATGCATGGCTAGTTTAAGTTCATGTATTTAAGCTTAATTTACTTAAGTCCAATCTAGTTGTGCTCAAGTTTGCACTTCACATATATCACACAACTTTATTTTTCATATCTATAGATCTAGTTTTCTTTTTTAGTTTGAGTTATCTTTTTGTGTGATTTGAGGGCTATTACTTTCTCTAGAATTAATTCATCAATCTATTGTAATCTATCCCATTTGTATCTCAATTTTATTGTGCAATTAGTATAGAATTCTTAAGTTGTGCAGATTATCTTTCTTCATGATCTCCACTTTGTCACAAGTATGTGTTTGCAAATAAGTCTTCGCTTGTGGATTGATATAATCATAAACTTATATATAATGTGTTACAATTCTAAAATATATGTTAATATCAAATTACTTTAAGGAACATATGCGTTTACAATATTTACTACACTTTACACATTAAAAATCTATACAATTTCTTATAAACTTGGCTTTTCAAGCTAAGAAAGGATAAATATTCTAGATAAACTAAATAAATACTTGTAATTAAAAAAAAAGGTTTAGAAATAAAGAATATACAAAAGTTGAGATATTAGGCTACAACTAATTTATTAAATATTCCAATCCATAAAAAAACACCACAAAAAGGCCAAATCTACAAAATATGATCCTTCGGCAGAGGCGAAGGTGGAGGCCATGCTTCAGGTCTTCGCCAATTTGAAAGAAGTGAGTCTTAAAGCAAAGGATATTGCAAAGGCTACTTTGTATCTGGCCAGTAAAGATTCCAAATGTGTAAGAAGTCACAATCTGGTTGTGGATAGGGGAATGAGTGTTGTATTAGATAAAATTGCAGTGTTTGGAAAATACTGATAGGTAGGGAAACTCTTTCAAAAAATGTAAGCCTGTAGAAGTCCAAAAATCACTGAGAGAAGAGGACGAGAGATAGATAGGTTCTAATATAAGATATTGTTTAAACCAGAAAGAAAACATGTCTATTTTGGAAATTTATATTTAATGAGCTAATATAATTAACATATTAATATTTTCATTTGTGATGCGGAGTGGGTTCGACAGAGGACGTGGTGGATTTTTAGGAGATGGGATTTTAATTGAAGATGCTCCTGCTGATTTTTAGATTGTGGCCTGCTTGGAGACTAGCTTGGTTCCTTGGCACTTGGTCTGCGGTTCCTCAAAGTCTCAACCTTTCTGCCTTCTTTCTGAAGTAGAGCATAGTGAGTTCGGTTACTCCTTTTACCTTTTAGTTTTGACTTTTTAGCACTACTTCTGAATCAATGCTTCAGGGGTCTATGATGGGTTTTTCTAGTTTCGGGAAGGCTTGCATTCTAGGAGACTCCAAGTCGCCTCTTTTTAAAAAATAATGTTTTCTTGCGAAAGGTTTTGGTAGGGTTACTGCTATGGTGTCTTTTATTGTGGCCAGAAGTATTCTTTTTTAGTTGAGGGTGCTGGTATAGTCCTTTCTTCCTGGTACTCTTGTCTGGGTGATTTTTCTACCTTGGTGGTGTGATGGATGAGTGTGATCTCTACTTCCACTATGTTGAACGGGTCATGTTATTTTCTCCCAAATCTACAAGTGTGATTAGGGGTAAGGAGGGTTTCTCTATGCACTTGGTTAAATTTTCTTTGTAGAATCTCATTGGTCTATATCGGTTTTCCTATGATACTAGTTTACTCGGGTGCCTTTTTCATGGTTTCCCTCCTATTGTTGTTGTTGTGTGGACTTGTGGGGAAAGGGTTTTGTTTAGTGTTGTTTCCTTCCAAGTTAGAGATGTGAAGCTGATTGCTATTTAACTTTGTTGTTGTTTCAACCTGGTCTTCTTTTGTAGCCTTTGCAGAATCAAAAGGTCTTCTTGTTCATTGTATTCATTGAGCTACTAATGTCTACGATGGTAAATAATTTTTATTTTATTTTTCTATGTTCTGGGAAGTCTTTCTTGCCCTGTCCCTTTTAAAGGTAGAGCTTTTTGGGGCCATGGATCCAATTGAAGTCATCTTTGAGATTTTGTCTACGCATACTGGGCCTATTGAGGTGGATGAACTACAGTGACTTCTTCTTGGTTGGGGTCAAACTTCTTTCTTGTCTTTTCCCTTTCTAATAACTTGACTATTAGTAATTTTATTTATTAAAGGTCTGAGAATGCCTCCCTTTCTAATAACTTGACTATTAGTACTTTTTATTTATTAAAGGTCTAAGGATGCCTCGCAAAATTCCTCGGTCTTTAGATTGGAGGATGCCTTTCAAAACCTTCTGGTTTTCTTTAGTGGTAATATTGATAGCAATTGTATTATGATGCTTCATAATGTTATATTTTCAGGGATTTCTACGAAGAAAAGGTTTAGGGATGTCTTTCAAAATCCTTAGTTTAAGCTTTTTTGAAGCTCTTTGGAAGCTTGTAGTTTTTTTTTTCAGTCTCTTTCCTTATCTGAGACTGTCTCTATTCCAGGTGGTCCTTCGAGTAAGAGGTTGCAGAGACCCTTTAAAAATCTATTGTTAGTTGTGTCCCTAGTGAAAGGGAGATTTTTTTAGTTTGATTGTTCGGGGTTGTTTCCAAAACCCCTTTGTTCATGTTCTGATTATGTGATCTTTTGTAATCCAAACCTTGTTATTGTCGATTATTGATCTTATTAAAAGCCTCATTTTTTGTAAAGGGTCTTCTCTTTACTAGTATTTTTGGTCTCACTACTTGTGATATCATTACAATTCTTAGCTTGGTTCATTGTTTGTTAGGGTTTGGGCCCTCTCTTGATTTACCTAATTAGAACTAATATAATTATTATTTGTTAGGTTAATATTTAAAATGACATAATATGAGATGAAGTTACATGTATAGTAAAGCAAATATAAACTACCTTATTCTATATTTATTTAAGTTCATTCTATTTAAATGTGTGATGTACAATAATGACATCAAGAAATTTCATGTCAAGATTATTTTAATAAGAATTCATTTACTTAAACTCGCGGTCATTGATAGTAAAAATATTCAATGTTTTAACTTATTAATTTTATTATTGTGTGGTTGACCACAATGATAAACATTTGTAATTAAATTCAAGAGTTTTCTAATATTAAAGTTTGAAAGTGGCTTTGTGTTAATAATAAAATTTAAATTTTATAATCTTTTGGCAAGTTTTAGCTTTAATTATATGCTTAATTTCTATTGCCAAGGGAAATGTATGTTGTACGTGAGATGTTATTAGCAAAAAGAGAATAAAATTTTTGTAGTTGACAACAAGGGTAAAAAAGTTGCAATTAAAATGATTTAGTCTTCAAATTTTAAAGTTTGTAAGTGACTTTTTGTTAATATTAGAAGTTCAATTTTATAATTTGTTGGCCTTGATGAGATGTTTTTTTTAAGTGCAAAGAAAAATGTTTGTTATAGGTGAGATGCAATAAGTAGAAAGAGAAAAATCTAAAATTTGATATTAATTAGAGTACAAGATGAAAGAAACTCGATAAATATGTTGTCTACCTAAAACCAAAATGTGATTACAATCTAACCATAATTTTTACTATATGAATTCAAAACATTTCAACCTATTCTTCAGTGTTTTAAGATAATAATACTTTATATGTCCTTAAGATATTTAATATATGGGTTGAATAAATAATATTTCATAAAGAAGACAATTTTTGAGGTTTCAAACTTCCTTTAAAATGTTGTAATTACTTTATCAAAATGATTACATTTTCTTTTAAACATTGCTTGTACTTATAATATTACGTAAATGAAATTGTTGTTTTCAAATACGAAATGAAGTTTTAGATACTATGTGATAATTTTTATTGGGTAACTACATAACTATTAAACCAATTATAATGAATTTCTAAGAGTTTACTTGATATCATCGATTTCATACTAATAAGTATCTTTAAATTTTACCATGCATGTTTTTTATTCATATCATAAGTAAAAAGCAACCTAAAGTAGGGGCTCTTTTATACTATACTTTTCAAAGATTTTTATCAACAATAATTTATTTGTAGCTAGAATGTCTAACTTAATAGAAAGAAGATTTTAATGCAAAATTTTTATAGATAAAGATTTCTATTTAATAAAGCGTGTAATCTAAATTTGGTAGTGAACTTGATAAACACCACAAGGTAAGCATAAACCTAAAAGTATTGTGAAAAATGGAAGATAGAAAAACTTGGGATATGAGGTTTATGCATCAAAACTCACTATTATCTTATACACAATTGAAAGAGGGATAAATGGAAATATTAAACATATTACAACTTAAAATAGAGAGATTGATATTCCATAGATTCAATTGGATATGTTTTATATTCATTTGCATTGCCTTATAAAGCAATAGGTTTCCCATGTAAACTAACTAAATAACTTATTCACTAGAATACCTCCAAAGAAAAATACCAACTAATGGATTATATTTATCTAAACTAACATATTAGATCTAGTACATCAAAGTAAGGGAAAGATGAAAAGATGAGGAATTAACTCCCCTTGAAGATAGGAAAAAAGGAGTAAGCTTCAAATCTGGTTTTGGGAGTTGCAGAGCTGTCAAAATAAGAAATGGTTCTCGATCTGGCACTCTAAAACTCATTACTTTTGATAGTGAAAATTATGGATCCAAAGGACCATGTCAAACAAAGTTGACCTTGTCCAAAAAATTTGACCTTGTCCTAGAGACTTTGAATCTGATGAAATCTCTGAACAATCTAACACTAGATTTGTAACTCTTGAAATTTAGATCTAAAACTCTGAAAATTGGTTCGTGCACACAAGAAGAAGGGAAAAAAGGTTGTGAGAAGGGTTTGCCTTGGTCAGCCCCGGTATAGGAATCAACCTTGAAATTAAATATAAATTATATAAGGAAAGTAATGTAAATAAGATAAATGTCAGATTTATCTTGCACAAAAAACCCTCATGGATGGACATAAAAATCAGTCAAATCTATGAAGATCCTTGAAGTGTATGTCACGAATGTATTGTAGAATCAAGGATGTCTTAAAAAATGCATGGATCTAAACTTTCAAATCCTAGATCGTGAATGAGTGTATGCTTGAAATATTCAATGGAGAAGAGGAATGGATCTTCTTACATGCTTGCGAATTCCTATACTTCGCCATCATGGGAGAAAAAAATGCATCAATAAGAGAAGATTATCTTTCCTTGAATGGAGCTTTAAGAAATGGAGACCTTGAATTGGATGCTTTCCTTCAAATCTTGAATTCACCAGTTCAATTGCACAACTTGAAATACTGCTTGCACTTGATCAATTGATTACTCTTGAATTTGAGATCTTGAAGGCATTGTATATGAATAGTGAATAATTGTGGATGTCTAAATGAGAGACCTTGGTGTCTTTTAAACTCATTTTTTGATTCAATATTCTCAGGCTGACAATAAATAAATATTAGGAGAAAAATCATTTATATTTGGCCTAGAGCTGACTTAAATTCAATAGTCAAGAAAAAGGACAAATTAGGTCGACCGTTTCCATAAAACGCCGACTTATTTCGACCTAGTCCCAGTATTGCTAATTTTAAAGTAGATCTAGGTCTTGGGAAGTGTGAAAATTTAAGGGGAGAGAAAATCAAAGATGTAGTAAATCAAGCATAAAGCTATGTGGATCTTGAATTCACTAAAATGGGGTCTAATAGGTCCTAAAGCCACCAACAATGGGTGCTAACTTTTTAGGACGATAAGTTTAGCACCCACTTTAGTGGGACTATGAAATAAACTCATGCTCATGGTAAACTAGATCAAATGCATAAGATTATATAATTAAGGTTAAGGGGACAAAGATAGAATTGAATAGTCTAGAAATTTGTGTTATGTTAGTTCAATCCATCAATAAGGATAAATCCTTAAAGTGAAGTACTACCAATAATGGATCTAAAAACATAATGATCAATCCTAGGGAAAGGTAAGCTACTTTAGGGATAAAAGAAGGATGGTCAATCAAAGGAAAAAGCATTCATTGTTATTCTATGGACCAAATGAGAAATGGGAATAATTATAAGGATCCACTGAAACATAGTATTGAGAGAGAGAGAGAGAGAGAGAGAGAGAGAGAGAGAGAGAGGGAGAGAGAGAGAGAGAGAGAGAGAGAGAGAGAGAGAGAGAGAGAGAGAGCNGAGGGAGAGAGAGAGAGAGAGAGAGAGAGAGAGAGAGAGAGAGAGAGAGAGATCAATTTTGGAAAATATGATTCACTTTTTGGTTGTCATTTATGGCAATACATTTGGGTTTAAGTTTGATTACTTTGAAGATACATTTTGATGATTCATAAATCGACTAGGTATAGTAGCAGAGATACATAAGTATTTTGGATGTCGATGACATAGATCGATGAATTAGGGAAAGTAAGCTTAGAGGAAGACAGTATGGAGTATGTATGACCTCCACCTAAGGTCAATTTGGATTTGGTTAAGTCTACAATGAGTTAGAAGGATTTGAAGAGAGACAGACTGCAGAAGAACATCGATACAAAGCAGTTAGACAACAACGAAGATTGAGGAAGTACAACTTGGACTCCAGGCAATCAAAGTTGAATTTTGGTTATTGATAGCCTACACATTGAGTATTCAAGAGTGTTGACTATGCATTTGATATTTACTATATTAAATGTATTATGTATCAAAGGTCAACTTTTTTAATATTTGTAATATTCATTTTGAGTGTCAACTTTGTAAAGTTGTGAGATATATATGTAATATCTATTTGGTAAAGAATGAAGGCTGTTTGTAATAGTTATATGGAAGAGGAGATATATAAATGGCTGAGTAGAGAATGACAGAGATCATTGAAGAACTATAAAGGAACTATAAAAGCATTAGTGATGCTTGTTTTTATTCATGATTGAGAACTTTTGTAATTAAATTAAATTGTAAGAGTTGTAAGCTCATTTGGCCCCTAACAGAGTGTTGTGAACCTTTAAGAGGGTTGTTATTGCTCTAACAAGGAAATATACTATGTAATATTCAGCTCCTAACAGGGCTAGGTCTCCTTACAGGGGCATTATACTTTAGTGTATGCTTGTGGGTATCATCCCCACTGGGGATTTCCCTTGGCTAGGGTTTCCTTGAAAACAAAACATGGTATTATGAGTACTTTGTCATTTTCTTATGTTCTTTTCTTTACTACAAATTTATGATTAATGTTTAAGTGATTGAAGAATTAAATAAAGTGATATTATACTAATTCATCCCGCTCTCAGTATAATCCAACCCTAATAATTGGTATCAGAGCTTTTGGCCCTTGGAGAGAAAGCCTAATAGCTTGAGGGAGATCAGAATGGATTTGGACAGTTTGCAAGAAAACTTTGATGCTGTACTTGAAGACCTTGATAAAGCAAAAGCAGAGAATGGAGAATTAAGATTCAACATGCAAAGAGCTGAGAAATTTATAAAGAAACTCAAAGAACAACTTGAGCTTTCCAAAAGTCAAAGAGAAGATCTTGTGGTCCAGATAAAAGAAGACTCAGATGAGGACAATTCAGATTAGGTGAAGCAACTAAAAGAGGAGAGTGAGACTCTGAAAATTGAAAATAAGTCTATGGCTAGAGAAGTACTGATCTAGAAGGATGCTAAGAAGAAAGTTGAAGAAACCTTAAACAGTGCATTGAATCAAATGAAGGATGAGGCTGACAACTACAAGAACAAATACCTAGAATAGGAGAAATACAATCAGATTGTGAAAGATGAACTTGTTGAAGCAAAGAAACACATTGAGAAACTTCACACCAGCAGTGATTTGATTGATGAACAACTATAAAAATAGAAACCTAAAGGTGATATGACTGGTATTGGCTTCAATGAAGCTGAATGTTCAAAGAATGAGGAAGAGAAATCAGATGAGAAGATTGATGCTGAGAAACCATCTATTGAAGAACCTAAAGAGAAGATTAGACCTTTCAGAGGTAGATGCTTTGGTTGCAATAGATTTGGACACATGAAGAGAGACTGCAGAGGTAATACCCCTTTTAGAACATTTTCTAGTTATTGTTTTAACTGTAATGAAGATGGGCACAAGAAGATAGAATGCAGAAAACCTAATCAATCTAGATATAGAAAAGACAATGCAAGAGAACCTACAGTGAAACCTACATGCTACAATTGTAATAACATTAGACACATTGCAAAGTACAGTAAGTTACAAGTTAATCAAGAAAGAAAGCCTCCTATATGTTACAAATGCAATAATCCAAGAAATATAGCAAAGTTTTCCAGGTATAATGGAGTAGAAAATAGAAGAACACCACCTCCTATGGATTCACAAAAGAATGGAAATAATATTGGAAAGAGTGTTGCAGATGTGAAGAATGATTTTGAAAATTATTTTAAGAAATAAGAAGACAACAACTGTGGCAGATCAATGGAACAAGTGAGAGATCAGTTCAGGGAGAGCCAATAGATCCTACTAGATCTTTGCCAGAAGGTAGAAAGACTTAATCGACCTAATTGGCTGATCATGGCCTTACAGGGAACATTGGATACAAACATCAGAATTTGTCCTTCCCTGAAATTCATAGATTGAGCCCATGCATGCTTGTGTGTGAACTAAGCTGACATCATGGATTATATACCTAAGAGCATACCATCAGCCGACATGTATATTTTGTTCGTGAGATCTAGAAGCGGACTAGAAAGTATAAAGTGAAAATGAAAGTTATAACCTAACTTATATAAAGCACAGTTTGATGACCTATCTATTCACCATTTGATAAAGAGAGAGATAAGGAGATCAGAGAGAAGAAGCATTCAGACTATTCTACATTTTCCATGCATGATCGATTGGAGCATAACACTTATATTTCAGTGAAAGAAAGGTATTTTACATCATCTAGCTATGGATGCACCTGCCATCTTCGATGTTGTTGATCATCCTAGATAAAAATTGAAGAAACATCCATATAAGTCTTGTGAAGAGGATACGAAAGGAGCATTTTCACATACCCCACAGGGCGTATTGCACGTAGAAGACATTAGGGCTTACATATATTATAGGTATGATACATTGGGAGACACTAAAATATTCACTGAAATGGAAAATATGACTAAAAAAGGAATACTGAAAGATGAATTAAAACACATTACTCACTTGAGCATAATGAAGATTATAGATTTATGCAAATTTGATGAAGACAAATGGTTTAAGATATTGATGAGCAGGGTTCATGATTAATTGATATGGATTGGTGACCAACCTGTGAAGATTTGTAGTGACCTAATTCACGAGATCACTAGATTAGACAAATCTAGAGTTATACCCTGCGGAGAAGAATGTGAAGAAAGAAGTCAAAACCCTAACACATTCTAAATGGGACAAAAGGGAAATGACAGTAAATGATATCTTTCAGCAAGATGTGAGATTGATTGCCATTATACTCAGATATAAATTCTTCTATAGTAGCAGACCTAACTCAGTATCTTCTAAAGTAATCATGATGGCATGGAGAATGGTGAAGGAAAAGATAAAATATAACCTATGTGAATTTTTGGCTCAACAATTTGTTGAGAATGCGAAGCTAGTGAAGAAGGATAGAACTAAAACTTTTAGATTTGGTTCGTTGTTGATGTATATGTTCATTCATGTATTGAACACAAGTTTCCTGGTTTACATCCTAGTTGTTGGAAGTCTAGACTACACACTGGCATACTGATTTCACAGTGTTACAAAAGACAGAACACTACTTGGGTAGATGGAGAACTATTTTCTATGATCAAAATTATATAGAAATAGATGAAGACAAGATACAGGTTACATGAGGACATTACAGAAAAGTACAAGGATGCAATTTGTTTCATGGTTGAAACTGATTGTGTATGTTTTGAAGCAGTTACACCTAGAAAGAAGTGGTGTTACCCCATGGGTTATGAAGTGAGTTTTGAAGTACTCACCATACAAGTAGAAAATGTTCTTGCATCATAAGTTGATACAATAGAAGAAATATGGGGAACTTATGATGAAAAATCAGTAAAAGGTGAAAAAGGAACAGTCTAGAGGACCGAGGAAAAGGAAAATTGATAACATTATTCATGAGTGTTGTTGGTTGTATTTCTTGTTTTTGCTGCTTTGTCTTGTTCTCTGTCCTGCTCCCTAAAAATTTTCAAGTTTTCATGCTTAAACCTTGCCAAAATTGTCAAAACCCTGAAAAAACCTTATATCTAAGTTAAAACGATGCATGTTAAAACCCTATGCCATGTCTTATATTTCATCGTTACCTTTTTAAGTCACTTAAGACATGTGCTTTAAGTTGGGTTGCCTAATCGCGTTACCAAAATTGAATATCCTAAATCATCTCTTGACTTCGCTTTTTCCTTATATCGCGTAGTCTCGTTAAGAAATGGAATATTCCTTCATTTTCTCGAGACTTAGCGATATCTCTTCAGTCGGGTAGTCGCTTGATCTTTGTCATAAAGCTTTACAAAAATGGGACCCACTACTTAGTCGGGTGATCGCGAGAAAAGTCAGAAAGTCAAAGAAAAGTCATCAGAATTTGCGATTCACTTCATGTCGCATAATCGCTAGATCAGCTCAGTCAAACAGTTGAGCCTTTTTCTTCAGTCGTGTGGTCTCGTGATGAAATGACACTTAAGGGATAACAGTCCCGACCCCGCGACTAGCTGTTTGATGTTAGTAAAATTTACTCAGTCGGCATGTCGCTAGAAAAAGGGCGATGACTCAACTTTTTAGAATGTATTAAAACAACAAAAGAACAGTTGACATCTGTCCTGATGTAATTGGGTTTTCGGGTGATCGCTTGAAGGAGGAAATGAATCAAGCGATAAAGAGACTAAGGTATTATGGCCTTCAGTCGTGAAGTCTCCAGATGATTTAAGGGCATGAAGAAATGTATGGCGATTAAGCAATAACCGTGTGATGAAAAAGTGAAATGATCTGACAGTGGTCACGTTATCTGGAGATAAAAGTGCCCCAGGGAAAAAGTCCTCCCGACTTAGCGATTAAGGTATGTCGCGAAGTCGCTCTAAACAGAATAAAGGCACGTGCTATATGATAAGGTCAAGTTAAAGTTATCTCCCAACTCAGTGACTAAGGTTGTCGTATAGTCTTGAGAAAGAATATGAGCATCCAGCAACTTAGCAATAACTATGAATGTTAATGATAAACGGCTTGTCACCAAGTCTAGAGAAGAATGATGAGTTAGTGTTAACCTCACGCGACTTCAATTTCATCGTTGTCGCCTGATCGCTAGAAGCACTTGGGTTAGCCGAGGTAAAGAAAGATCATTGTCGCCTAGTCTGGAGATTAAACTAAGGTTAAGGAAAATTGCTCGCGACAAAGAGACTCAACGTGGTCGTGAGGTCGCCAAATAACGAGATCTAAAGTGCGGCGCCAAGTGGAATACATGTCAGAACGGATCTCTCGGCGGCCAATCAGATACTTGAATTTTGATTACTGTGCACATAAGGTAGCTGAGATGTGTGACAGAGGACGAATCAACAAATGACATGTCAGCTGTCTTTAACAGTTGATCATTGTGCCAAAGGATTCATGATTTGAATTTGATTTTCTATCAACTTCATGCAACTACGGCTAGGTTTTTGAAAGCTCATGGCAGGGTAACTTAATGGCAGAACTGGCGTTTCTAAATTATGAGCCATGTACTCTGAATCCTATGGCTATAAAAAAGGGATTGTGCATTCATTCTTATTCACCGAATTTTATGTTTTCAGAGCTAAGTTGTTATTTCAGCGAAAATTGATATTCTGAGTAGTTGCAGTGTTTCCAAGTGATTGAAATTTCTAAAGTTACAGAGAGTTGTGCTCAGAAAGATAATTGATTTTTGAAGTTAGATTTGTTTCAAAATAATTCAGACAGAGATTTGAAGTTCTTGCAAAGATGAGTACAGCTATGAGCGTTGCATCTACGAGTGGAGGTAGTGGAGAGGAGCAAAAAGGGAAACCTAGCTTCTCAGACGAATTTCTCCAACTTCTGCCAGGTTCAACACAGAACAGGAAGATTGATGCTGGTGTCTTCAAAGATGACTTCAAAGACATCAGAGATGTTGTAACCCCAGGTACAACAAGTTACTCTCTATTCACCTATTTTTATAAAAATTCTGATAAACCTATCCCTGTTTCAAACCCTTGGATATCTGGACTGGGTAGGTTATTAGTGCCTGATGTTTTTCTAGATGTTGACCTATTTTTGGACCTGGCAACTCATTATGATGTCCTCACAAAGACCATCAAACGGGAGGATGGCACTAACTTGTTGGTATTGAATAGAAATTCTTTCATGCAAGCATTTGGTCTGTTTAGCACCATGTCAACTAAAATTGACATGAAGAAACAGGAAAAGAGATATAGCAATAAGCCTGG
>MU223644.1:1826961-1838478 GCA_018584345.1 Thuja plicata
TAGCACTGCTCCAAGATGTTTCATTATTTTGATTTGATCTTATAGAATTTAAGATTTATGATTGGTTAGATTATAGAAAGATATTGCTCATCTTAAACAAAGATCCAAATTTTGATCCCCAATACTCGATAGATGGTTTGAACCAGATATTAACAATAATCAATTTTAGCTCAAAGGGTCTATAGGGGTACTCTACCTTTCATAGCTGATTCTTCTCAGGCTCTCTCAATTCCGTTAAGATGACCTTTAATTTTTATTTTAACACCTTCTACTTCTGCCTTTTTAGCCAGTTGAATAGCTTTTTTCATTATTTTTCTTATTTCATCTCTCTCCTTTAGTTGTAGAGCAATATATTCCACAAGAATTTTGGGTTCTCTATAAGGTTTATCCACTTTTTCTATAGAAATGACAAGTTTTCTATTTACAAAATTAAGCTACTTTGTACAAGCATATTTTGTACTTCCTTTCTTAATCCCTCAAATTCTTCTTTTTCTTCATATATTTTTCTTTTTCTTGGCCCTTTTTTTTCAATAAACAAATCGATAAATGCAATATATATATTTACCGAAATCAATTCGGTCTATTTTAGAATCTCTATACGTGTAATTCCTCCATAACTAGAATTGGAGAAACTTTTGATATGTTGTACCTAATTTTCAATGCAATTATATATTCTCTCATCTTCTCGTAGATCTTCGGAATAATCGCTTTCTTCAAACCAAAGGGAACAATGGTTTTGAGTAAAACCAAGTCTAAAATCAAGTGGATTTATTTTATTTCCCATACATTTTTTTTTTTAATACTTTTTTGCAAGTAGTAGTATATTTGTGGCATAAATGGATTATGCTTCCATCTATTTGGATATTTTGTTTCTATTTTTTGACCTAACCGTAATTGAGTTATAAATATAAATCGGTAATGTCTCTTTCTGTAATGTCACCGTGACCTGAATTACAGAAATCCAATGATGTATCGTAAAACAATGTAATACTTATATGACAAGTGGATTTTTGTATTGGATAACCACGACCCCGAGCTCTAGGTTGAAATATTTTCAAAATAGGACCTTCATTCACTTCAGCGGCAAGGATAGCTAAATAGAACTTATGTATACCCATAAATGAGTATGCATTTTCAGCTGCAGAAACAAGTACTTTATATATGGGCTCATATGCTCTATAATCCATGAAAGTCAGTATCACAAGTGCCTGTATATAGGTAGAATTACAAAGTAGATGGGCTACTCTATGTGCTTTAGTAGAAGACATACGTACATGTTTAGCTACAGCTCGTATTCTTATATTTGAATTTAAATCCCTATTTTGAAATATAAATTTCATCTTCATCCTCCATAATGAATTAAATTAATGTATACTATTTACAACGATACTTTTTTATCGTTTCTCTCTCTTTTTTTTCTTTTACTGCTTTTCTATTATTTTTTTTCTTTTATTACCTTTCTATTATTATTTTTTTTATCATTTTTTGATTTTTTATCCTTTTTCGCATGTCCCTGAAAAATGGAAGTAGGTGCAAATTCTCCTAATTTGTGGTTTATCATATTATTTTTTATAAATATGGGTAAATGTAACTTTCCATTATGAACAGCAATGGTATGACCAATCATTGCAGGTACAATGGTAGATCCCCGGGACCAGGTTACTATTATCTTCTTCTCTTTATTCATGTTTAGCTTTTCTATTTTACTTAACAAATCATTAGATACAAAAGTATTTTTCTTAGTGAATGTGCCATGGTTAATTACCTTTATTTTTATTGATAGAAAATCAAAATGGATTTACAATTATTCCTACTTACGTCGATGAAGGATTGAAACATCGCTATATTTATTTATCTTCTGACTCTTTCTTCCAAGTGCACTATAGCCCCAAGGGGTCAGGGGTTTTTTTTCTTCCGATTAGAGCTCTTCCTTCACCACCCCCATGAGGATGATCCACAGCATTCATAATTATTCCTCTTACTTCAGGACGTTTACCCAGCCAACGTTTTGACCCAGCTTTACTTAAAGTTCTATTTTTCCATTTAATGTTGCCTACTTGTCCAATTGTTGCTGAGTAGTTCTCAGATATTAAATGAACCTCCCTAGATGGTAATCTTAATGTGGTCAATCGACCTTCTTTTGTGATCAATTCTACCACAGCACCCGCTGCTCTAGCTAATTGTCTGCCTTTTCTGACTTGTACTTCGACATTATGTATAGTCGTGCCTAAAGGTATATTGGTTGAAGTAGACCTTTAATTTGTCTTGTCAAAATCCCTTCCCAAACTATACAAGCCTCTCTCAGGGCATACAACTTTCTGGATGTGAATAAATATTATTAATAATATATTTTATATATAGATTTAAGATGAAGGGCATACTTTCAATTCCTTCTGTCCTTATTCTGTACATCCTAGGTTTTTTTATTCCATCATCTCGCTTATGTTCTTTTTTCATGTAGCATTCAAAATGAATGACTTTATCAAATTACGTTAATGCTTTCGCATCTTCTGGATAACGTAGGAGGCATTTGAAATAGAAATTTTCTTTTTTAGAAATTTTTTTTTCACTATTCAGCTTCGAATTTGCCTTTGACCATCAAATCAAATGTGAGTTACTTGTCTTTCTCTTCATAACAAGGGTTCCTTTACCTTAGTTGTTTCTGCTTTAGACAATTAAGTCTTCTCCATATTATCATATCTTTGGAGTCAATAATTAATTCTAGAAACTATTGAACTCAATCACCCGCTGCTCTTTATCCTCAGTTTCCCTTTGGGATTGATCCCATCAAAGTATTCTAGTTGGATCAGTGATAGATTTTAAGGTTTTGTTGTAAACCCAATTGCTTATTTCTGATTACGTAAATTAATAATTCAAACTGCACTCAAAGGTAGGGCATTTCCCATTGATATGGGAGCTCTTGGACTAGAAAGAATAGTATCTCCAATCATAATCCCTCTCGGATGAAAAATATATGTCTTTTTACCATTTCTATAGTGCACAAGATAGATATATGCACTTCTATTAGGGTCACTCTCTATTGTTACAATTTTTCCCAGTATGTTTTTTTCACTCCGTCGAAAATCAATTTGACGATACAAACGCTTGTGACCTCCTCCTCTATGACGTATGGTAATAATTCCACTATTATTATGAACTTTGCCACAATGATGCCGGCTGGAAGTCAATTTCTTTTGTGAATGAGATTGGACTTTTTCATCAAAACTTGATAGAGATTTATCACGTGTGCCCGGAATAAAAGTCCTATACGAACCGGTGTTCATGTTTGACAATTAAATAAGTTTCATTTTGAAGAAAAAAGTGGAATAGAATAACCTAGTTTTAGTGTAATAATCATACATTTATAATGCATTCTATGTTTTATTATTTGTTTTCTATTTGATGATTCAGAAATTGACTAAGTATAGTAGTAGAGATACAAAATTATTTTGGATATCAAAGACAGAGATCGATGATTTAGGGAAAGCAAGCTTAGAGGAAGATAGTATGGAGTATGTATGACCTCCACCTAAGATCAATTTGGATTTGGTTAAGTCTATGATGAGTTCGAAGGATTTCAAGACAAACAGACTAGAGACAAACAACGATACAGAGCAGTTTTGGACAACAACGAAGATTGAGGGAGTATGACTTGGGCACTAGGAAATTGAAGTTGTATTTTTGTTTTTGATAGCCTACACATTGACTATTAAAGAGCATTCACTATGAATTTTATATTTACTATATCAAATGTATTGTATATTGAAGGCTGACTTTTTAATATTTGTAATATTCATTTTGAGAGCTGATTTTGTAAAGTTGTGAGATATATATGTAAGATCTTTTTGGTAAAGAATGAAGGTAGTTTGTAATAGTTATCTGGAAGAGGAGATATGTGAATGGTAGAGCAGAGAATGACAAAGATCATTGAAGAACTATAAAGGAACTATCAAAGCATTAGCGATGCTATTTTTTGTTCATGACTAAGAACTTTTGTAACTGAATTATATTGTAAGAGTTTTAAGCTTTGTTGGCCCCTAACAGGGTGTTGTGAACCTTTAACATGGTTTTTATTCCTCTAATAAGGAAATTTACTATGTAATATTGAGCTCCTAAGAGGGCTAGATCTCCTTATAGGGACATTATACTTTAGTGCATGCTTATGGGTATTATCCCCACTGGGGTATTCCCTTGGCTAGGGTTTCCTCATAAACAAAACATTGTGTTATGAGTACTGTGTCATTTTCTTATGTTTTTTTCTTTACTGCAAATGTATGATTAATGTTTAAGTGGTTGAAGAATTAAAGAAAGAGCTATTACACAGATTCACCCCCCCTTTCAATATAATCCAATCCTAACTGTGTGTGTGTGTGTGTGAGAGAGAGAGAGACAGAGACAGAGAGTGAGAGAAAAATGTGAAACATACAGTAGAGTTTATGTCCCCACATTAAAGATATTGAAAATTCCTTAACGAGAGAAATTTCTTTAATGAACCATACATGAAACATTAAGAAACATGTCCACTATGAAATATCCCCAAGAAAGGAAAAATAAAGGAAAATGAGGACATGAAAAAGAATATCACGAAAGGGATTTGCCAACTCTGGGGTCAATAGGTCATATGGTAACTCATGTATATCAGAATTATATAAATATATACTATCATGATCCCCTAAAGGTAATGTATGTCAAAATATATTATCATAATTTATGAAAGGTAGTATAAGTACAAGAACATTCTAATAAAGGTACGCAAGAGTTTCAAAGAAGAGTATTTTTGGGCCGGCATCACAGAGATCAAAAAGAATATATAGTTACCATTTTTCATCATCCCAAGTAGAAAACACAAAGACACAATTACTAACAGTGGAATAGGAATAACATAACATGTCAAAACATATAGAAGAAGTGAGATACAAATAGAAGAATGTGTATGAAATTTTTATTACTTTATCACCTTGTGCCAACTGAGAAAAAATGGTCATTTAAACATAATATGAAACAAGCAACACAACATGGGGGAATCACATCATGAAAAACATGAAAATTCACACAAAAAATAAAATGAAAACAAAATATTCCACGCAAGACGAGCTATTCAAACATATTTCCTTCCCTCCCATCTCGGTCTATAATACATTTAGGAAAGGTTGCAAACACACAAGAGGAGAAACATAATGAATAATAGCTAGTTCAAAACAAGGATCATGTGGTGAAGATAGATCATTGTGTTCATTACTAGGAGTGATCGATAACTCTTGTAAAAGTAGACTTGGTATATTATGATCTATATCAATAGTCTCATACATGTCATCAAAATGACTAGCATGAGTATCATTGTTAGAATCAAGAACATTATCATCAAGAGTATGTTCTTCATCTAGATTAATTATAATATAAAATACAAATTTATTTGTCATGTTTGGTCATTCGTATTTTGTTTAAATTCACTTCCTCCACTAGGTCAAGAGAGGGTTGGTCAAAGGTAATTAAAGAATGAAGAGGTGTATGAGGTGAAGGAAATTTTTGAGAAGCATGTTTATAGGATATAGAATGATGCCTATAAGAAAAATCATGAGCATGACAATTACAATTTATTTTTCTTGAAATTTGGGTTGGGATAGGATCAATCAACATCGAGTACTTTTCTTCTTTAGGAGGAAGAATAGAAGGAACCACACTAGGTTGAGATGTCAATGGAACATGATGCATATAAGAATATAGAGGAGTTATAGGTGGTGTAGGAAGAATTCCACGTATAGGATCATCCTCACATTTTCTAAGTTCACAAATATTTTGAACCTTGTAGACTTGGTATGATCTAAAGAGATGATCGAGACAGGTTTAAGCTAGTTGAGACATAAAAGGCTAAAAGCAATCAAGGTCAATGAAGTCTCAAGGAACATGAGGAAACTTATTAGTTATTATCTCTCCATTATGACAAAATTTAACACATTTATGAATAGGAGAAGCCATAGATTGCATGGATGTAAGCCAAGGAAGACCAAGTTTGACTTGAAATTTATTAGAAGTTGGAATTAAAATGAAGGTAACATCAAAATTTTTACCACCAACTTCAACAGGGAATGAAAGGGAACCATGAAAAGAATTTTTGAAACCATTGCAAGTTTGAATCATAACATCAAATTTATCATAAAAATCTTTCTGAATTTGTTTACTCTACTGATGTTATTTAGTTATCAAATTCACCATGCAAGTGTGATCAACAAGGGCACCACTGGTAGGAAGGCCAATAACCTTTGCGATAATATAGAGAGGAACATCAGGTGCATTAATTATCTCAGTAGGGTCACAAGCAATACAAGGCTAAGAAGGAGGTTCAGGTTTGAATTTTCTAACCTGGTTAATAATATGATGGGCTTCATTAAGATTTTCATCCTAGTGAATGCATTAGGAAGAAGAAGGTTGATCAATAGTATTGGTTGAATGATATGGAATAGGATTGGTATATATTTATAATTTTTTTTTAGGAGGTGCCACAAATTTGTTTCCTTGATCATGGTCACCGTCAGCAGATAGAGATTTCAAATCAATAATATCCTAGATAACAGTTTTTAAGGGGAAACATTATTTAGTATCATGACCAGGATAATCATGATATTGACCAACATATTTGGGATCAAAGTATTTAGATTGAGGTTTAGATGTCTCAATGGGTTTGATAGGAGGAAGGTTTAAAACATTAGCATTAATTAACTTCAACACCATATTATGTAAATATTTAGAAAGATGAGTATAATTATGAGTAGGTTTAAAAACAAATGACAAAGGAGCCACACCTTTCAATGCTATTGCCCCTTGTTCATCAACTGTATTGGATGATTTGTTAATATTGATTTAGTTGTTTGATTTCTAAAACTTGTTGAAATTGGATGCGACATAACTCCTATCAATGGGAAAAGGAGCCATTGCAGTGGTGCTCTCAAATTGACTCACTTGATTTTGATAATGATGAAGCACTACACAAAATTGAGGAAAAGAAGAGAACTAAAAAATAAGTATATTATCTCTAATGTGACTTTGTAAATTAGCAATAAAAATACATTGGACATCAATATTAGGCACATTATAAGAAACCTAAGAATGTAAATGCTAAAATCTACCACTAAAATCACTAAGTTTTTCTTTAACACCTTATTTACAATGCATTAAACTAGTTAGAGATATTTTACAACCAATGTTGTTTTGAAATTGTTCAATGAAAGAATTAGCATTTTTTTGGAAGGAATCAGTTGAATAAGGAGGCAAGAAACAATACCATTGGAAGGCTTTCTCTCGAAAGGTTCTAGTAAACCACTTTTCTATGAACCTATGATCATGAGAGAAATCACTACACAAGGCTTGAAATGTTTTAACATGAATAAAATGACCACCCTTTCTATTATAGTCTCAAGGTGAGGAATGTCTATTTATTTAAAGATAATAGTTCGGATAATATCGAAAGACAAGGGGCTAACAATATCGAAAGTAGGAATGTTGAACTTAGATTGAGTCATTGAAACATTTTTTTCTTGCAAGGAAGACATGGTTTGAGCTAAGCTATTAATGGTAGAATTGGTAGAAAGGATAGTAGGAGGAGAAAAATGATAAATGTTAGGAGCATTATTGGAAATAAAAGGAATGGTTCAATATGAAAAAGGAGCATTATGATAAGTTGGCAAACCTGAAAGGATAGGAGGAGAAATAGGATAAGGAATACTCATATAAGTAGGATTGAGATTTTGAATTGAATTTGTGATGATAGGAAGAGCATAAGTGGACACACTAGGAATGGAAGTAGAGATAGGCAAAGAGGCCTCAACACTTGTAGCGAGTAGAGTAAAGCCTAAATATTCAGCACAATCCCTAATGGTTTTCATGTTGGTTTACATGAGATTAGAAATATTATTGAAGATGTTAATACCATATTCACCACTGTGAATAAGTTTCCTTAATATTTTTAGAATGGAAATAAATTTAGGATTATTTTTTTCTTAACCTAGCCATTGTTGAAACTTCTCAATGATAGGATTGATATATCTAAGATACATATTGGCCTCATCAATATTCCTAGGAAAGGAGGGCTCAGGATTGAAGGAACCCATAAGTCCACTGCTTCTTCTAACCATAATATAATAGGTTGGACTCAAATTAATGAAGCTCATGCAAAAGGGAATGAAAGGAAAGATAAACACAATGGAATTTAAAATAAATATACAATCCAAGAAAATTCAACTATCAAATTTAAGCATATAATGTAAATATTGACAAAGAAAGTGCATAAAAAGAAAGATTTGATCTTACTATTGTCACATAAGAAAATGTAACATTTGAAATAAGTGCATTTGAAATAAGTGGGTGAAAGATAAGATATTCCTCTTCCATCCCAAGATGCACAAATGAAAAATCCAAATTGATTAACCCCAAGAGAGGGATCAATGCACAAATGAACTAATCATTTAGAAATGAGAGAAAAGAGGAAAGTCTTAAATTCCCCATTTTATGGAAAGGAATTTGTGATAGATTTAGAATGATTAAGGATTTGAATTGAAATGGCTAGGAGGAATGCACTAACCTTGAAATATTGCAGATCAAAGAATGTTTTTTTTCTGAGGTTTGTACTCTGTTTCTGGAAAATATGAAATATGATCCACAACCGGGACACAGAGATTGACAAAATGCAGAAATATTTTTTTGATCCGACACCGTCTTGAGAAAAAGGTCGACCTGGACCCAAAAATTTCACCCCTGACCTAATAATTTTGACCGTGACTTGCATAGGTCCGACAGAAAATCTGTTCGTGGATCCTGATAGTTCGCTGAAAAGGGTATCCAAATCTAAGTTCAAATCTTCAATCTTGAACCTGTACCAGCAAGAAAAAGAGATTTTTTTGCTAGGGGCGAGGGGTTTTCCTTGGTCAAACCCCAGTTTTGGAATTAACCGCAAATATATAATTGAAATTATAGAAGTAAACAAAGTAATGCATACATTCACCTTGCTTGTAAAATTCCTTGTGGAGGATTCAAATCCTTGAATCCACAAGTATGTATGCACCAATGGATCTAGAATTTATAATGTTGGATGTTTTCTACCAATTTCTTGTTGATCTCCAACACCAAATCTTGAATGGGTTCTTGATTATGAAGAGGCTTGAAAGAAAATGGATGGAGAGATCACCAAAAAAGGCACTATGTAGCTTGAATTCTTCAATAGCCTCCCATGGATCTCTTTGATGAATGTATGCTTGATGATGGATGAATCCTTTCTTAAAATTTTTCTTGAATACTTTCTTGAACTTCACTTGATAATGCTTCTCAATTTCTCAAGGATGCTTAGTATCACTTAGTTGATGGTTAGCAAAAAAGAGAGAGAAAGGCTTCCTTTTATATGAAATTAGGGCACAATATTCTAAGGAGGAAAACATAGGAGAATTAAATTCCAATTAAACCCTTACCCTTAGGAGAGGACCTATGTTAAATATAATTTAGGAATAATTGCTTCGGAACCTGAAATAGCTGACACGAAAGCGGGAATTAACTTTTGCAATGACTGACATCCGAAAATTGTGGGACCCTAAGATTTGAACCCTGGGTCAAGGTAAAGGTTAAACTTAACCTAGGTCAGGGTCAAGTTCAACCTTGACCTAGGTTAGGGTTGAGGTTGACATAGACCCAAAAGGTCGACCCTGACCCTGAGGTCAAAGATCTCAGATCTGTTGTCCAAGATGCAAAAATTAGGTTGGAAAGAAGTGGAAGTAGGGGTAGAATAGGAGGAAATCTAGGTCTAGATCAGGAACCCATTCAAGGTGCTTGATATGACCCCAAACCACTTACTCAAAAGGCTTAACTAGTCTACCATGGAAGTGCTTCCTTTTTGTGACTATACATTTAGCCCCCACTTTAGCAAGAGTATGGACTCAATACAAACTCTTGGTAAATCAAATCATGAAGAAAATATAATATTATTGAAATCAAAAGGGACAAAGTAATCCTTAAGACCCAAGGGACTTAAGTCTTTTTCAAACCTAAGATCATGATAAGAGACATATCACCGGTCAAAGAGAAAGAGAGAGAGAGAGAGAGAGAGGAGTGGTTAGCTCGCCCAGTAAGATGTGTGTATCTCACTGTGAACCATAAAAAGGATAGGATGGCCCATCAAGAAAGCACTTGATAGTCACCCCATAAAGTTTTGCGCCTTCTAGCAGCTTTGTGCATATATGTAGTGCGTCTTCTGATAGCTTTTATGAAGTACCCATGGATCCATATTCTTATATCACCATGGAATACATTTGTAAAATGTGTATTTCTTGAGGATTTAGCAACTTATGTGCGTTACCTTCCTAGGATTTAGCATATTGAATTATAATTGAATGCATATCTCTTCACGATTTAGCAACTTATGTCCATTACCTTCAGAGGATTTAGCATGCTGCAAAACAAAAGGTTAGAACAAAAATGCATAATATAAAACAAGGGAGGTCGTATATATACCCCCCTCCTTAAGATGGAAAAGTACATACTATTTGACATGTTAAGGAAAGAAAAGATCAAGGATAAAGCCTTCTTCAACAACAAGACAATATACATAGACAACACCCAGTTCAAGCCAAGAAGGTCAGAGCTCCTATGAGGCCATGGAAGGGACAAATGCAAAGAGATATCATGCAAGAAGTGAAAAAGTAACCCTTGTGAGGGATAGAACAGTATTTAGTTTCCAAGGTGAGAGATTTATCAACCATGGAAACCCAATTTCAAACAAAGAAATAGGTTATTATCAAGGACATGGTTCCTCAATGTACACCAAAATTTTTATGTATGATTGGATATCACATAATAGATAAGTACTGCTTAACCAAGGGAAAAGTGAATCCCGGAAAGACAGAGAAGAAGGAGATGGCATCCTTGCCCCCCAAACATAGGGAGAAGGATGAAAGAGGACCTATTATATTACTCACAATGCTATGCAAGACAATGAGCCCCCAAATATTAGGCTAACATTGTTTTACATAATGTGGAGTTCCATAACAGGAACATAAATGTTATTTAGAGAAAACAAGATTGAAATACAACTCGTTGCCACATGATATATAAATAACTTTACTATCAATGAGTTGCCTAATCTTATAATGTAAAGAATGAAATTCATTAGTAGAGTGATCATGAAATCTATGATAGAAACAAAAAGGAAGAGTATTCAAGTGTGGACTACATTTCTTTTTGCGTTTAGGTCTAGTAATCATCTTAGCACGAATGAGTTTAGGAAAAAGAACTTCTTGGTCAACTTCCTTCATATGTTCATCATGTTTTGAAGTGTTATTTGAGATGTTTCTATTTATGTGTTGTTGAGGATTAAATCCCAATCGATAAGAATGCTCATGCCCCCCATTCTATAAGGGCATTTGAATTCCCTGTTTATGCTTACCACATCCTTGACCATGGAATCCTTGTTTAACTAGTAAATGATAACCATGACCATAATGAGAAACCATATCAAAAGGAGTCAATGGAACTTTAGTA
>MU223644.1:1840276-1868739 GCA_018584345.1 Thuja plicata
TAACATCATGCAATGGTAAGGTAAGAGGAGGATGTTGTTTAATCCCAAAAGTTATAGAAGGATGTTTGGAAAACACTTGAAACAACTTGTGCAACATGATAATGAATAAAGAAATGAATAGAAAATATATTTATGCATTCAAATGAAATCTATAAGCATGAAAAATGTAAATGTTTTTGTATTTTTAAAGAAATATTATGATTTTTAATTTTTGATATATAAATGCAAGAGCATAAAGAAATCTAATATTAATTGGATGTAAGATCTAACATAAGATGAAAATCTAACACCAAAAAGAAAGCATTGTCTATCGCGGGTTCACCAAAATGTAACATAAGAAAATGTAACATTTGAAATAAGTGGGGGAAAGATAAGATATTCCTCTTCCATGCCAAGATGCACAAAGGAAAGATCCAAATTGATTAACCCAAAAAGGATCAATGCACAAATGGATCAATCATTCGAAAATGAGAGCAAAGAGGAAAGTCTTAAATTCCCCATTTTATGGAAATGAATGTGTGATAGATTTAGAATGATTAAGGATTTGAATTGAAATGGATAGGAGGAATGCACTAACCTTCAAATATTGCAGATCAAAGAATGTTATTTTCTGAGCTCTGTACTATGTTTCTGGAAAATCTGAAATATGATCTAGAACCTAGATAAAGGTCAACCTTGACCCTGACCTAGGTCAAGGTTGACCTTGACCTTGACCTAGGGTTCAAATCTTAGGGTCCCATAGTTTTCAGATGTCGGTCTTTGCAAAAGTTAATTTTTCACTTCCGGGTCGGCTATTTTGGGTTCCGAAGCAATGATTCCTAAATTATATTTAACATAGGTCCTCTCCTAAGGGTAAGGCTTTAATTGGAATTTAATTCTCCTATGTCGGCCTCCTTAGAATATTGTTCCCTAATTTTGTATAAAAGGAAGCCTTTCTCTCTCATTTTCACTAACCATCAACTAGGTGATACTAAGAATCCTTGAGCAATTGAGAAGCATTATCAGGTGAAGTTCAAGAAAGTATTCAAGCAAGATTTGAAGCAAGGATTCATCCATCATCAAGCATACATATATCAAAGAGATCCATGGGAGGCTATTGAAGGATTCAAGCTACATAGTGCCCTTTTTGGTGATCTCTCCATCCATTTTCTTCCAAGCCTCTTCATAATCAAGAACCCATTCAATATTTGGTGTTGGAGGTCAACAAGAAATTGATTGAAGACATCCTACATTTTAAATTATAGATCCATTGGTGCATAAATACTTGTGAATTCAAGGATTTGAATCCTCCACAAGGACTTTTACAAGCAGGGTGAATTTATGCATTACTTTGTTTACTTCTGCAATTTCAATTATATATTTGAGGTTAATTCCAAAACTGGGTTTTGACCAAGGAAATCCCCTCCACACCCAAAAAAAAATCTCTATCTATTGCAGGTACAGGTTCATGATTGAAGATTTGAACTTAGATCTGGATACCCTTTTCAGTGAACTATCAGGATCTGCGAACAATTTTTCTATCAGACCTATGCAGGTCAGGGTCGAGATTATTGGGTCAGGTGTGACATTTGTGGGTCAAGGTCGACATTTTTCTCAAGATGGTATCAAATCAGAAAAATATTTGTGGGTTTTGTTCTTCTTTGCGTTCCGGTTCCGGATCATATTTCAAATTTTCTAGAAATAGAGTACAGAGCTCAGAAAATAACATTCTTTGATCTGCAATATTTCAAGGTTAGTGCATTCCTCCTATCTATTTAAATTCAAATCCTTAATAATTTTAAATCTATCACACATTCCTTTCCATAAAATGGGAATTTAATACTTTCTTCTTTGCTCTCATTTCCAAATGAATTATTTATTTGTGCATTGATCCTTTTTGGGTTAATCAATTTGAATCTTTCCTTTGTGCATCTTGGGATGGAAGAGGAATATCTTATCTTTCCCCCACTTATTCAAATGTTCCATTTCTTATGTTACATTTTGGTGAACCCAACGTGAAAAAGGTAACATAATAAGTGCATTTTGGGTTCACAAAAATGTAACATAAGAAAATATAACATTTGAAATAAGTGCATTTGAAATAAGTAGGGGAAAGATAAGATATTCCTATTCCATCCCATGATGCACAAATGAAAGATCCAAATTGATTAACCCCAAGAGAAGGATCAATGCACCAATGAATCAATCATTTGGAAATGAGAGCAAAGAGGAAAGTCTTAAATTCCATGTTTTATGGAAAGGAATGTGTGATAGATTTAGAATGATTAAGGATTTGAATTGAAATGGGTAGGAGGAATGCACTAACCTTGAAATATTGTAGATCAAATAATGATGTTTTCTGAGCTCTGTATTCTATTTCTGCAAAATATGAAATATGATCTAGAACCGGAATGCAGAGACAAACAAAACCCATAAATATTTTTCTGATCCGATACCATCTTGAGAAAAAGGTTGACCTTGACCCAGAAATGTCACCCCCGACCCAATAATCTCGACCCTGACCTGCACAGGTCCGACAGAAAATTTGGTCACGGATCCCGTTAGTTCACTAAAAAGGGTATCTAGATCTAGGTTCAAATCTTCAATCCTGAACCTGTACCTACAAGAAAAATATATTTGTTTGTTGGGGGCGGGAGGGATTTGCATTGGTCAAACCCCAATTTTGTAATTAACCTCAAATATACAATTGAAATTACAGAAGTAAACAAAGTAATGCATAAATTCACCTTGCCTGCAAAAGTCCTCGTGGAGGATTCGAATCCTTGAATCCACAAGTATGTATGCACCAATATATCTAGAATTTATAAATGTAGGATGTCTTCAATCAATTTATTTTTGATCTCCAACACCAAATCTTGAATGGGCTCTTGATTATGAAGAGGCTTGGAAGAAAATGGATGGAGAGATCACCAAAAAGGGCACTATGTAGCTTGAATCCTTCAATAGCCTCCCATGGATCTCTTTGATGAATGTAGGCTTGATGATGGATGAATCCTTGCTTCAAATATTTCTTGAATACTTTCTTGGACTTCACTTGATAATGCTTCTCAATTGCTCAAGGATGCTTAGTATCACTTAGTTGATGGTTAGCAAAAATGAGAGAGAAAGGCTTCCTTTTATATGAAATTAGGGCACAATCTTCTAAGGAGGCCGACATAGGAGAATTAAATTCCAATTAAACCCTTACCCTTAGGAGAGGACCTATGTTAAATATAATTTAGGAATCATTGCTTTGGAACCCAAAATAGTCGACCTAGAAGCGAGAATTAACTTTTGCAAAGACCGATATCCGAAAACTGTGGGACCCTGAGATTTGAACCCTGGGTCAAGGTCAAGGTAAAAATTGACCTAGGTTATGGTTGAGGTCAACCTTGACCTAGGTCAGGGTCGAGTTTGAAATAGACCCAAAAGTTTGACCGTGACCCTGAGGTCAAAGATCTCAGATCTGCAGTCCAGGATGCAAAAATCAAGTTGGAAAGAAGTGGAAGTAGGGGAAAAATAAGAGGAAAGCTAGTTCTAGATAAGGAACCCATTAAAGGTGCTTGATATGACCTCAAACCACTTACTCAAAAGGCTAAACCAGTCTACCATGGAAGTGCTTCCTTTTTCTGACTATACAACTATAATGCATATAAAAGAAATCATACAAAAATGTGTAACTACTAAATAAGAAAGTATAATTCATGAAAGAGTCATATTCACCAAAATGTATCATAGGTTAACCTATAAGCACATAAAGTGAATCTATCACCAAAATTTGAATTTAAATATAATGAGTTGGGTTTACTAAAATGTATCATAGGAAATTGGGAGCAATGCAATGGAGGAAGATCACTCACCAAATAAAATGGATTGGGGTATGATACATTAGGAATACCCCCAAACACTCACACTCAAACCTAAATTAGATTAGCATAGCCCAAAAGGATGAAGGGTTTCTAATAAAAAAATCTAGATTTGAGGATGGACGGTTATTTGGGAATGGGTTCCTTTAATGTCAAAGTGTGTATGATATGTAAAAATGGTATAAAAATATATAAAAAGAATTAATGCGATGAAAAAGAAAAGGAAAAATAGAAAGATGTGATATTAGATTTGATGCATAATAGTAACGGAAAGATAAAAGGAGGAGTGAACTCACCTTTAAGGTAGGAGAAGAGGAGTAAACTTTATATCTGGATTTGACTGTCACAAAACTGTAAGAATTAGAAATGGTTCATGATGTGGGACTCTTATGCCCATAGATTCCAATTATGAAACATGTAGAAGCAAAGGACCGTGTCCAAAAAAGTTGACCTTGTCCTAGAGACTTTTAATATGATGAAACCTGTGAAGGATTTACCACTAGTTATGTAACTCCTAAAATTTGGATCCGAAAATCTAAAAAGCATGCTCCTACACACAAGAAGAAGGGAAAAGGGCTTGTGGGAAGGTTATTTCCTTGGTAAATCCTTGATATATGAATAAACCTTGAGATGAAATAGAAATTGCATAAGAAATGTAATGTAAACAAGATAAATGTCAAATTTACCTTGCATGAAAAACCCTCATGGATGGATATAGAAATCAATCAAATCCATGAAGATGCTTGAAATTTATATTTTTAATATGTTTTAGAATCAAGGATCCCTTAAAAAATATATGGATATTTACTTTCGAATCTTAGATCTTGAATGAATGTATTCTTGAAATACTAAATGGAGAAGAGAAATGAATCTTCTTGCTTGCTTGAGAATTCCTCTACTTGCCAGCATGGTAGAGAAATTTGTATCAATAAGAGAATATTTCCTTTTCTTGAATGGGTCTTGAAGAAATGGAGAGATTAAATTAGATGCTTTTCTTAAAGTCTTGAATCGATGACTTCAATTGCACAACTTGAAATATTGCTTGTACTTGATCAATTGATTTCTCTTGAATTTGAGATCATGAAGGTATTTCATGTGGATAGTGGATAATATTGATGTAAAAATGAGAGATCTTGGTGTCCTTTAATACTAATTTTAGGATTGAATATTGTCAAGTTGGCCATAAATAAAGATAATGAAGAAAAACCTCTACATTGGGCCCATAGCCCACTTAAATTAAATGCCCGAGGAAAAGGCCAAATTGGGTCGATCTTGTCAGGGATAAGGCCAACTTAGTTCAACATAGTCTTAGCATTTTTAATTTAAAAGTAGATATTGGTCTTGGTAAGTGTGAAACAATTTGGGGGAGAAAAGGAAAGTTGCGGGAAATAAAGCATAAAGACATTCAAATCTTGAAATCACTAAAATGGGGTCAAATAGGTCATAAAGCCACCAATAATGGGTGATCTAAAATTTCAGGATGGTATAAAATTAATCTTAATAAGAATGGAACATTGCAAGGTTTTGAAACCAACCCTTCTAGAGACTTTGATGAAGCATCTTCACTAATCTTCATTGGTCGCTCAAGGAGCACCAAAATGACTGCACCAATGGATCTCTTGACCATAGAACCTGAAACCATCTGCACAAAATGAGTGGTCCCACCTCCTAGGAAGGATGAGATACATTTCCTCTAAAGTTAAACATCTCTTTAAAATGTGTCTTATGTATCCTCTAGTTCTTCACATGAGACACATTTCCTTTCAAAATTTGCATCTGCTTCAAGTGTGTTTAATGTCTCCTCAAGTACTATGGAAACAATCTCTCTTCTACTGTGCAAATCACCACTAACATGCCATCACATGACATGGCTTTCCACTAAAAATCTACATCTCCTCTAAGTGTGTCAAATGCCTCTTCAAGTTCTTGAAAAATAATTAACCCAATATTTACACCCCTCACTCCTTGAAGGGACAACCATGGTGCCAAGTACCCTCTTTTCTTCAGGGACACATATTTTAAGCCCCTTGTTTTCTTCAGGTACAAATTTTCCAAGCCCCAACTTCCAGGGACACAAATAGGTTTCTTCTCATGTAATGAATCTTCCTTGAGAGAGAATCTATCTCAAGATTATAGAAAGGATTCTTCCTCTTATATTATCTTCATTTTTTGCATTATAATGTTTAGAGTAAATGCTTTTAAAGAATTGCATTCTTGTAAATAACTACCTTCAAATATCCATATAGGAATAACTAAGAAGTAAATAATTAGTTATAATCTAAAATAAAATAAAACCTATTTTAATGTAATATGCCAACATTCCCCCCTTATTACATCAATTCAAACAAGAGTGGAACATTTCAAGGTTTTTGAACCCAACTATTGTGAATACTTTAATGAAGTGTCGTCACCAATCCTCCTTTCTCAATCAAGAAATACCAAACTTACTGTATTATTGGATCTCTTCACCCTAGAACCTTAAACTATCTATAATATAGAAGAAACATTGAACTGACTGCATTAATATATATTGTAAGCATAGAACCTGAAACCATCTACACAACATGAATGTTATCACCTCCCATGCTTAATGAGACATATTTCCTTTGAAATTCCATATCTCCTCTGAGTGTGTCTAATGCCACCTCTAGTTGTACACATGAGATTATTTTCCTCTAAAAGTACATATATTCTCCAAGTGTGTCTAATGTGTCCTCAAGTATTGTGGAAACAATCTTTCATTTTCTGCTCAAATCACCATCGACATGCCTAGACCTGAGATGTTGTTCCTCCAAAATTCCATATCTCCTCAATGTGTCTAACACATCCTCAAGTGCATGATAAATTACTAACCAAATATTACCTCCCTCCCACTCCTTCAAGGGACAATGATTATGTGAAGCCCCTTCTTTTCTTGAGGGACATAAATATGTGAAGCCCCATCTTTTCTTCAAGGATGAATTTTCCAAGACCCCAATTTTCAAGGACACAAATAGGTTGTGATGTAGCACTAGTCTTTATTATTTGAGACCTCTACTAGGTTCTCCTAGGTCATGCTATGACCTACTATGATTCTTTCACTAACCCTAGGCTACTTAGGTATCACAAGATCCTAACTCCTTCAACTAGTGGACACCATTTTATAAAACAAAACACTTCAAAACTTTACTCTAGACCCTAAAAGGTCTCCCTTGCTTCCTTGGCCTAAAAGGTGCCATTTGATTCAAAATGATCAATTCTCAATCCAAAAAGAGTATTAGAGTATCCAAGGTGTCAATAGGACCCTTTCCAACACCTCCAACAACACTTTGCATAAAAACTCCAATCAAGTTCCAAGAACCTACATAATTGCTTCCAAAATAGGGCTACAAGAAATTAGCCCTATTTAGTCACCTTTTCTGCATTAACTTGAAAAATGTCTTAAAAAGTGCCCAAATAGGTTTAGGATCTAGACACCCTTTACAGAGACACTACAACTTTTCTAGGTCTAGGGATCTCAAGCTGTTCATAAAGCTCTGCCTATAAACAAGCTTAAACTTCAGGGTTTTGAGGGTTTCAAAACAAGTCTGAATGAAACTTATTCTTGCTATCCAAGAAGCATCACCAAGTCCTCCCACTCAGTTTGTGTAACTCAAAACTCACCACCCTACTCCTCTACAATATTTGGCCAAAGCTATGAATGCTTTCAACCCACCAATTAAGCTCTGCAACTACTGATGACCCCTAGCCATGCATCACTGGATCACCTAGGGAATCATCCCAAAAATGGCTGCCTTGCTTTCCTAGGCCCTTCCTTCACTGTACACATTGTACATAGAGTCCAACACCATAATCCATGGTGGAAGATGGAGTTAAGACCCCATTTGTAGAAGTTTCCCAATATAAACCAGCGACTGGACTAAACACAAAAGATTTTATAAAAGAACTTAAAAATATTGAAACAAAAAAACTACCACCACAAAAATTCTTCTAAAAAATTACATTACATGAAACAAAGATCACAGAATTGGATTCAATCCATTAAACTATCAGATCACCTCAAAACACTTTAACAGTCACTGTTATTCACAAATAGAGTCCGTACACAAAAATTATCAAACTTGCCAACTCTCCACACATCTTGAGGATGGTCATATATAGTTGACCCAAACACTAGTTCATCAGTTTCAAATAGTTAACTAACTTATTTCATTGAAGATGCAATCTTGTCATAAAAGTTGTCAATGTTGTCAATGACAACATTGACAACTTTTTGCAAGTTTTGAGTTTGGTCTTCAAACCTGGTCTAACTATACCCAAACTTGTCTAATCCATAAAATATGATGAAATAACATAAAATAGGACCTCTAGTGCCTTTCTTGGCTCATTTTTCCACAAAATTCCAAAAAAACCTAATTGGACCTAAATGGACCTAAAGGTCACTATGGACCTAATAAGACCTATCCTCCTAGAAACACTTCACACATTAGGACTCTTGGTCCCTTTATTCAAGTAGTGCTTTTGATAGAACCACTACAAGAAAAAAAAAGAAGCAAAAACCTAGGTTACATCAAAACAACTAGCCTACCTAGGTGCTCCTGCACCATACTCCCCCAAAAGGAGCAGTTATGTCACTCCTATGGATAGAAGATCCTCTGAGATGCCCACCTTATTGAAGTCTACCTCTACAATCTAGGAAGCCTCTGACTTGTATCTATCCTTCCACTAAATAAAATGCTCCATGTAGACTTTGTGTCTAGTGGTCTTCTTAACCTGGGAGTCCAAAACTTTGTCAGCCAACATCTAAAACTTTGGATGTAGGACAACAACCTCCACATCATAACTGACCCCCTGAGTGTTTGGAGTGATCTCATCCATCTTCCTTCTAAACTGTATCAAATCTTATAACATTAAAAATTGGATATATACTCAAGTCTGATGGTAAGTCCACCTTATATGCACTAGCTCCATATTTTGCCAAGATCTTGCAAGCTGACACCCTTTTCATCTAAAGTTTATTAGGGACACCCTTTTGTAGCCTTGATTTGTTCAAGTGGACCATGACATAGTAACCCACTTGAAACTGAACATCCCTCCTCTTATCATCAACTTTGGCTTTCATCTTAAGTTGACTGTCTTGTATCTACTTCTTCACTTGGTCTTGTATCTCTTTCATGGTAGATGTGAAGTCCTCTACATGGCCACTTCTATAGTCCATTCCACCAAGAACTATGAGATCACAAACACCCCTAGGGTGCATGCCATAAACAACCTCAAATGGGATCTTTCCTGTCATCTTATTCTTGCTATCATTGTAAGCATATTCAACTTGGGAAATAACTACATCCCAAGTCTACCTATACTCCTTAGTTAGGCACCTCAATAGGTTACCCAACACCCTATTTACCACCTCATTTTGGCAACCAGTCTAAGGGTGGTAAGCTGAGACAAAAGATAGGTTAGTACCCAATCTTGTCCACAAAGTTCACCAAAAATGGCTCATGAATTTCACATCCCTATTAGAGACTATACTCAAAAGGAGACCATGGATCCTCACAACCTCTTTGAAAAACAAATAAGCAATGTGGCTAGCATCATTAGTAGTTTTACATGGGATGAAGTTCCCCATTTTGCAAAATCTATCAACAACTACATAAATGCTATCATACCCCTATTTAGTCTTGGGTAAGCCCACAATAAAATCCATACTCACACACTCCCATGCCTTCTTAGAAAGTGGTAGAGGATGATACAACCCTACATTACTCATTTCTCATTTTTTCTTCATGCACACAACACACTGCTCCACATACTTGGTGACATCTTTAACCAACTTTGGCTAATGGTAGAACCTTTGGACAAATTCCAAGGTCCCATCCTTACCAAAATGACCACTTAGAGAACCATTATGTTTATCTTGGATGAGGTTCATCCTCATTGACCCTTTGGGTACACACAACTCATTTCCCTTGAACAAAAATCCGTTCTGTAAAGTAAAATCAGAGAACTTGCTATGAAAATGGTTCTCAAAATCAACACATACCTTATAGGCCTCACCAAAATCCTCATCTAATTTGTATAACTCTCTAAAAATTTCAATTCCAATGCTATTCAAGTGAACTTCTTGCACTGTCAACAACCTCCTGCTTAAGGCATCTACCACCTTATTGAGTTTACCCTTCTTGTGCTTGATAGTAAAACTGAATGTCTACAAGTACTCCATCCACTTCAAATGTTTGTTTCTCAACTTTCCTTTGGTGTGAATGTAACTAAGAGCCTGGTTGTCAGTGAATACCACAAACTCTTTGGGCAACAGATAGTGTCTCCATTTTCTCAGGGATTGAACTAGTGTATATAGTTCCAAATCATAAGAAGAGTATCTCTTCTTATCCTCATTCAATTTCTCACTAAAGAAGCAAATAGGCCTACCTTCTTGACTCAATACCCCTCCTACTTCTAATCCAATAGCATCACACTCAATGGTAAACAACTTCTCAAATCTTGGTAATTGTAGGATTGGTTGAGTAGCCACTTGTTGCTTCAACAACTCAAATGCTTTCCCTACTTATACTATCCATCTGAACTTAGTTTTGACCCCACCCTTTATGGTATCCATCAAAGGTGCACATATCCCACTGAAATTCCTAATAAACTTTCTATAAAATTGGGCAAGGCCATGGAAACTCCTTGCCTATGTGGCTATGGTTGGTGGAGGCCAGTTCAAGATTGCAGCAACTTTGTCTTTGTCCATCTTCAAAGACCCCTTGGACACTACAAATCCCAATTAATCTAGTTCTTGTTTAAAGATATCACACTTCTCAAGGTTAATGGCCAACTTCTCTTCATGTAACCTTTTCAATATTGCCTCAACATGTCTGATAGGATCCTCTCTTGTCTTACTAAATATTAGTATATCATCAAGATATACCACCACAAACTTCCTTGTGAAGTCCTTGAGAATGTCATTCATGAGCCTCATGAATGTGCTCAACACATTAGAGAGGCCAAATGGAATAACAAGCCATTCATATAACCCATATGTGGTCTTGAGTGTCATTTTCCATTCATCACCTTCCTTCACCTTGCTTTGGTGATAACCACTATTCAAATCCAGCTTTTTAAAGTGCATTGCCCCACCTAGGAAATCCATAAGACCCTCTATTCTTGGGATTGGGAATCTATACCTTATTGTGATCCTATTTATGGCCCTTGATTTTGTGCATAATCTCCACTTTCCCCCCTTCTTGGCTGCTAAAACAACTAAGATTGCACAAGGGCTAATGCTCTTCTTGATCAAGCCTTGATCCAAGAGCTCTTATACTTGTCTTGGTACCTCCAAGTTCTATTCTGGAGTCAACTTGTATTCTAATTTTTTGGGCAAGGATGCCCCTAGAACAAAGTCTATCTGATGACTTATAACCCTCTTAGGTGGTACGGTTGTAAGAGTACCATCACTCACTATGTCTTTGTACTTCTCAAGAAATTCATGCACCTCCATTGGTAATGGTTCCTTTACTAATCCTTCTGCCTCCTTAGGCTTCAACACAATGGCATACCCCTCACTCTCATCACCCTTGACATCCTTCAAAAACTCCTTTCCATTACATAACATAACACTAGGAGTTTTGGTCTGTGGTTCCTCATCCTCTAGTAATGACTCAATTTTGAAGGTCTTCCCTCCTTTCTTGAAACTGACAGAGTTCTCTTTCCCATCATAAACAGCCCCATTATCAAATTTCCAAGGCCTTCCAAGAAGCAAGTGGAAAGCATCCATTGGTAGGATATCACAAAGCAATCTGTCTTTATACCCTGCTATTGATAACTTTACCCATGTTTGCTCATTGACCAACACACTTTGGCCTTTGTTGAGCCATGTCACCTTATAGGGATTCACATGGGGTATCTTTGTTAGCTTAATCCTTACTACTGCCTCCTCTGAGATAATGTTAGCTGTGGATCCAGAGACCACAATCACCTTACACACCTTACCAAGGATCTTACATTTGATTCTAAACAGTGCCCTCCTGTGTTTGGGCTCATCCTTGATTTGTTTCCTTATTAAGACCCTTCTAAACATTAGGTTCTCACCCATCTCTGAGTCTAGGTGGTCTACTTTAGGGGTTTTGAAACTTGAAGTGTCCTCCTGTGCATATGATATCCTCTTATGACTATTTGTTGTAGAAGGTTTGTCTAGACATCTATAGGCTGGATGGCCTAGCTGTCCACAATAATAACATTTCATGGTTGTAAAATAAGAACCACTCCTACCTCCTCTTGCTCTATTAGAACCACCATGATTACCTCTTCCTCTATTATAGCCTCCTCTTGAACTATTCTCAGTCTACTATTCTTTCAACTTATTCTCTCCTTTTGACCTTTGCTCACTACCCTTGCCTTGGTAGCCTCCTCTTTGACCCCTTTGGTCTCTCCCTCTACATCTATTGTTATTTTTGTTCTTGAAGGTAGAATCCCCTTTCTTCTTATTATTCTCTTCCACCTTTATAGCCAATTGATGGAACTTTTGGATAGTGGTAGGTGTCCATAGGCTAATCTCCTCTTGGATGTTCCACTTCAATCCACCCAAGTACCTAGCCACTTTGATTGGCTCTTCTTCCTAAAATTTAGACCTTAAGCACAATCTTTGTAATTCCTGAGTATATGAGGCCACATCTAAGTCTTTCTACTTCAAGTTTTGTCTCTTCCTATGAAGTTATATTTTGTATTCCTCTGGAAGATAAATCTCCTTCAATTTGGTTACCATAGCATTCCAATTTCCTATTGGTTTCTTTCCCATGCTTACCCTCTCATCCTAAAGGTATTTCCACCAAGTCAAAGCTGACCCTATGAGTCTATAATTGGGCACTTTAACCTTTTTGGATTCACTTATCCCCTCACACTCAAAGTGATTCTCCATTGCTTCAATCCAATCTATGACTATCTCAATATCCATCTTTCCTCTGAATAAAGGTATCCCTTCCAAAGCTTTGCTACTTAATGCCTTTATGGCCTTCAAGAAACATTCCTCATTCAATATTGGGTCAGGTTTAGGAATGAAGTCTTCCTCTTAAATATTCTTCTTACCCTCACTGCTGAATTTTTCTTCATAGTCTTTCTTCCTAGTAGCATCTACTAGTTCTTTTATATTTACTCTCATTGCTTCCAAGGTATCCTCAAGGACTTTTTTTTTCTCCTTTTTCTCTTCTATGTCCTTGCCTATTTTTTCATTTGTCACCATCTTTGTAGAACCACAAGGTTCCACTTTGACATTAACCAATCTTCCCAAGTTTCTCATCTTGTTCTAATACCACTCTAATGTAGTAGTAGTCTTGCTTCTCTGAGACCTCTTTTAGGTTCTCCTAGGTCTTTCTATGACCTACTAGGGTTCTTGCACTAACCCTAGGCTACTTAAGTATCTTATCACAAGATCCTAACTCCTTCAACTAGTGGACACCATTCTGTAGAACAAAACACTTCAAAAATTTAGTCTAGACCCTAAAAGATCTTCCTTGCTTCCTTGGCCTAAAAGGACCCATTTTATTCAAAATGGTTAATTCTCAATCCACAGAGGGGATTAGGGTATCCAAGGTGTCAATCAAACCCTTTCCAACACCTACAACCACACTTTGCATCAAAACTCCAATCGAGTTCCAAGAACCTACACAATTGCTTCCAAAATAGGGCTACAAGCAATTAGCCCTATTTAGTCACCTTTTCTGCATTAACTTGCAAAATGTCTTAGCAAGTGCCCAAATAGGTTTAGGATCCAGATACCCTTTATAGAGACACTAGATATTTTCTAGGTCTAGGGCTCTCAAGCTATCCGTACATCTCTGCCTATAAACAAGGCTAAAATTTAGGGTTTTGAGGGTTTCAAAACCATTCTAAATGAAACTTCTTTCTTGCTATCCAAGAAAAATCACCAAGTCCTCCCACTCATTTTAAGGATCTCACAAGTCACCACCCTACTCTACAAGCTTTGGTCAAAGCTATGAATGCTTTCAACCCACCAATTAAGCTCTCCAACTACTGATGACCCCTAGCCATGCATCACTGGCTCACCTAGGGAATCATCCAAAAAATAGCTGCCTTGCTTTCCTGGGCCCTTCCTTCACTATACACATTGTACATGGATTCCACCACCATAATCCAAAAGCCTGGACAAATTCCACGCTGGAAGATGGAGTTAAGACCCAATTTACAGATGTTGCCCAATACAAACCAACGACTGGACTAACACAAAATATTTTATACAAGCACTTAAAACTATTGAAACAAATAAAATACCACCACAAAAATTCTTTTAACAACTTACATTACATGAAACAATGATCCCAAAATTAGATTCAATCCATTAAACTATCATATCACCTCAAAACACTTTAACAATCAATGTTATTCACAAATACAGTCCGTACACAAAAATTATCAAACTTTCCAACCCTTCACACATCTCAAGGATGGTCATATATAGTTGACCCAAACACTAATTCATCGGTTTTAGACAATTACCTTACCAATTTCACTGAAGATGCAATCTTGTCATAAAGGTTGTCAATGTTGTCAATGACAACATTGATAACTTTTTGCAACTTTTGAGTTTGGTCTTCAAACCTATTCTAACTATGCCCAAACCTATCAAATCCATCAAATATGATGAAATAACATCAAATAGGACCTCCAGTCCCTTTCTTGGCTCATTTTTCCACACAATGCCAAAAAATCCTAATTGGACCTAAATGGACCTAAAGGTTACTAACGACCTAATAAGACCTATCCTCCTACAAAAACTTCACACACTAGGACTCTTGGTCCCTTTATTCAACTAGTGGGTTGATTAGAACCACTACAAGCCAAACCAAGAAGAAGCAAAACCCTAGGTTACATCTAAACAACTAGCCTACCTAGGTGCTCCTGCACCAGGTTGCTTCTCATTCAATGAATCAGTCCTAAGCGAGAAGCTAGCTCAAGATGATAGGTACCATCCTACCTTGATTTCCTTAGCTCTCATGTAATATCCTCTTGTAATATCTAAGGAACATTATCAAAATCATAATATGATATGAGTCTTGGGGGTTTCCGTCACTATTGCGAAGTGTAGTGTGAATGACCCAATAGCACAAACAAAGTTTGATATATTTATAGCCATGATGAAAAGATGATAATATTAATTTAAATCAACAATAGATCCAAATATAATCAATCTTATACCTCAAAACCCACCCTTCTATGGCATTTCTCATAGAGATTCAAAATATTTATGCTATTCCAGATTACAAATTTGGCTGGAATAATTGACACAAGAGAGAAGAAGAAGGAAAAGATTTGATCGATAGAGAATGATATCATTTTTGAAATTTAATTCTTCAAAGTGTAAAAAAATTCCATGGAACCGTATCAACTCAATCTGTGTATTCCTATCAAATTAATGTGCAATGCTTAACCTTTCAAATTCTAAATCTTCAATTCAAAGTAATAAATATGAAATTTTGAAGTTGACCGTGAGCTAAAGCATTATAGACACTGGAAAAATATGATCAAAGTACACTTAATATATAAAAAGTATATATTTGCGTAGGTGCGTGCAAATGAGAATGATAAAGAAAGAAGTCATTTGCATGACCAAGTGATTATATCCTTCTCAAAAGAGGTCTTCTAGCTAAGAATTTTCACCTACGACACCTAAATGATATCAACTTAATTTGCTAGTAAATTTAATGTCTAATACTGACTACAACAGCCTCTTGTAACATCGTTCAATCACAAATTATGTAATTGTATCAAGCTCTTATGAAATTGGAGCATAAATTATCATCCCTAAATACTAGAGGCCAATGAAAGGATTTATTTCATAAAAAAAATTATAGTTTCACAAAGGAGGTTTGATCTTTGTCAAGTAGGAAATGAGGAAATAAATTTAGCACCATAAATTTTACATATAACTAAACATTTCAATAAACCTTTGTCTGTTCAAACTATACTCATGTCACATAAACATTATACAATTTGAAATATTTTATCAGTTTTTACACATTCATTCCCAAACTCCTTTTAGTGGTTTTATGATCAAATCTTTGACAAGATCAAGTAGACACTAATCTCTGCATACTATGAAAAGTGCATGATTATCTCTTTGAAAATCTCAAGTAGATGCCAATCTCTACATACTATGACTAGCACTTGCACCTTTGATGGGTGCAATGGTTACACCAATGTAAAATATATACCTATTAGTAAATGGATTTTGTCTTTATATTATATCACTGATTTCTTATTCCATATACCTTTCAAAAACAATGAACCTATACTAGCAATTGGATTAGTATGCATTTAATTCTTGATCCTCTGAATTAGGGTACAATTCCTGATTGGATTTTCAATGAATACTCAAATAATCAAAATCCAGTTGCAGAGACATACTTTTAACCAAAAAGTAAATAAGGCATTGACAGTAACTCAAACATAAACAAGTTGTGATTACAAATCCAAAAGAAACCATATATAATTATAACAAAGCTCACAGACTTTGATTTCTCCAGACATTCAAAAATGTAAAACTGAATTTAATTGAAAAACTATGACTTAAGAATTGATTTACTTCCAGAAAATATTTTGATCAACCAAAGATATCCCAACGGAGATCAATTCATCACTATAAATGCATAGATTCATAGGAACATATATTTTTCAGTCATTGATTCCAAAACATCATCATAATTATCCCCTAAATATCTTAACTACTAAAACTAAACAAGCATCAAAGTAATTCTATTCTAATCCAAAAAATGTTATTGACCTTTTCCAAGTTTTTTTGGGCTATATATAGCCATCAATTTTAAAACATAACAATTAAAGCCCAGAAACTCTCCAAGAGTCCTAGCATGAGATAGTTTTTAACCTAAAAGCATGATAATAAAAAAATGTGCATGAGAGCTGAAGGCACTCCAAGATCGGCGGAGCACAATCATGGAGTGGCAGAAGAGTTGGAATCCATAGATTCATCTTGAGAGGCATCAGTGGCCTGATAATTTCTCCACTCTTTGTGTGTGCTTGAAACACTAATGATAGTGGGGTGATACGGTAGGGTGATATGTATGATCCTCTGCTTCAACACCTTCCTGTCCTTATGAACTTGAATGATTTTCTTCTTATGGAACTTCAGGTGATTGATGCAGACCACTAACATGGCCTCAATTTTAGCCATTAATTTTAAATCCTCAGTGGTTAGATCTTTATTATCTCTTATTGTTGTGACTTCTCATTCAAATTCCTAGGTCATTTCTTCTCCTCCCTTAATGGTTTGGCCGCCTTCCCCCATCAAAGTGATGTTAAAACACTTCAAATTTTTCTACATGGTATCGGTCAGTATTTTTAGTTCATTCAACAGGTGGGTAGATCCTTCATGCCCTGATTTAATAACTGAGTTCCTTCACTCAATGATTTTAATTAATATGTATAGATGTCATTATCTAGACCTGGGATGAGCTTTTCAGCGAGGAATTTAGCCACTCCATAATTTCAATTTCATAATTTTGGTTCATCACATTAGCCCATTTATTTTTCTCCTTTTCTCATTCAACTAAATCTATTTGCATCTCAGAAATTAATGTTGTAATGGCATCATGATTTTGGATTAGCTGAGTGATGGAACTACACCCACATTGGACCATACTCTTTGTCCACTTTCCAAACACATCGACAATGAAATTTTTCCTCTGGATTTGATCAAGGGTTTTTCTAATCTCATGTGAATGGAGATTAGATGATTGGGGAATTTGTGCTAATGGGATGGGAATGGGGTCACAAACTTCCTGTATGACTTTTTCCAGTTTCTTTATTGTGGCCTTTAGCTCTTTTCTGTCCATTTCATCTTTAAAAGTATTATGGAGTATCTTTTAAATAGACATCTCCACATGTTTTTCATTCTCCACCCTAGTTGTCACTCTAAGATCTATCTTTTTAATAGTGTAGTCATCGGTTGTGACCTTCATGATATCTTTATCATCTTTAGGAACCACATGTCCAGCGACCTAGTGCCCTGATTTTTCATCAATTTCAATTTTGGACTCATTTATGATCCTTTTTGGTTTCACTGTCATCCCCAAACACTTGTTGACCATGTCTTCCACTGGCCGAGTGATAGGAAAAACATTCCACTTCCACTTGATTGATGTTTCTAGCCACTTAAGTGTAGGGGGTGGTTTTTACAAAGGGTGGTCATTATGTGCATGGAACCATTAGTCACAACAGCTACAGAATCCCCTGTGTTAGGTTGGTTATCCTTTTGGGCTTCAATATATTAAGAGGGTGTATTATGAGTGTTCTTATTTGAGAATGCGATGTCCATTTCATCTAGGTTGATTACTTCATTCTCCCTAGCCACTTAGATATGTCTTCTTTCTTGGACCATATTCTTGTGATTCGTATAGATGGGATGAAACAGGGGACACTCTGTTTTCTCGACTTGGACTTAGAATTTTTCTTACTTTTAGTTTTGGAAGGACCTACAATGGAAACATCAATGTTAGAAGATAGAATAGGATTTTATGTAGGGGAGATAATGGAAAATCTTTGGGTATTATGTCACTGAATAGGAGGATTTTTTCTAGCAATCCACTACTCAGTTCGTTTGATCACTCTAAGTGTTTTGATGTGAAGGTTGTCTCTTTCTTCAAGACTCTAGTCTGTTTCAGGAAATGATGATCCTCTAACCCTGACTTCATACTGATCATCAATTACCTATTTACCTTATTCTTCTTCTACTCCTGTGATATCTGTATGTTGTAAATTCGGCCTTGTTAACTCACCATACACTTCAACATAATCCTTCTTCACCAAATACACACAAGACTGAATATGAGATTATTCATCCTGCTTGTCTGCGTGAATCAACATGTTGCCTTCTATCGAGATGGGGTTTTCAAAATAGCTCTTAGAACGAGAGTCTCACAACCATAGACCAATCTAGGAATGAAGGATTTTTCTCCATGAATGGAATAGAAATGTAAAGATTATTCTAAGAATTGAAAGATGGAATATTAATCTAAGACATGATTTCAATGCAATTATTCTAGAAATTGAAATTAATCTATTGCAAAATGAGATTATTCTATATGAGATTATCAACTAAGCATGTGGCAATAATTCAGTATTCTAACAATGCATGAAAGTAAGTGGGGGTTTTGAATGAGGTATGAGAGTTATTTTATAGACTCAGAGATTATCAGAATAGAAACTTTCCTCTTTGAAATAAAACAGATAGAAAAGCCAGTTCAGAATAGAAAGCTTTATTTAAAAGAAAACAATAAATTATTTTCTTTCTGCTTTAGCCATTTTCTTTCTTTGATTTTAACTGTTTTATTTGTTTTATCTGTTTTCTTTCTCTTTAAAGCATAGTTAAAGAGAAGTTTCAAATTCTGAACAGGAGAGAAGATTTTGTTGACAATATTTAATTAAATAAAGAAATATGACCTCATAATTGCTTTTTCTCAATTATCTAAATAATTAAATTCAATTATTGAAAATGAGGATATTTATTTAATCATTAAATATTATTTAATTCCCTTTTTATGTGTCTTAGCTAAAGAGGGTGAATTTAATTTAATTAAAGTGCTAGGACTTTATAATTAAATTAATTCAATCATAAGGTTTGTTTAGCCAATAGATATTTAGGAATTAAATATAATGTTATAATTAATGTAGATTTAGGATTTTCTACATTTGACACTCAGGTCGAGTAGAGTCAGTTAAAAATCAGAATTGCCTAGTACAATAGGACTTTGATGATCTACAATAATGACAAATGCAGCAAAATTGGTTAGGGTTGCAAGATGCCAATTTTGGGGTGTTACATTTTTCCCCTCTTTGAATTGATGTGTGAGTAGCGCATTGATTCAAAGAATAGTCTGATGCCTGAAGCACAGAAGAATAGATTTGAAAATTGATGATGCAAAGATTTCAGAGCTATCTCTAGAACAGAGCTTGACTTTCCAAAGTCTAGGTTAGGTTGCCAAGACGCCGGTCAAGTAGAGTTTTTGAGGGTCAACTTCAGAATGAAGCTTTATCCTCAGGCATCTGGGTTAGAATGCCCTAATACCTAATAGATTAAGATTTCAAGAATCATCTCCAGAACAAATCTTGATCCTCAGGGATAAGGGTTAGAATTCCCTGATACCTAATAGATTTGATATCTTTCACAAGGTTATCCCCAGAACGAGGCTCAACCTTAAGGAGTCAGGGTTAGATTTCCCCGATACCTATCCAAAAAGATAATCAATAAAGATTTTAGGACTGTCTCTAGAACGAAGCTTAGTCCCCCAATATCTAGGTTAGATTGCCAAGACATTGGTTAGATTGACATCTTTCACAAGGCTATCCCAAGAACAAGGCTTAACCTTCAGTAGTCAGGGTTAGATTACCCCGATACCTATCTCAAAAGATATTAAATAGAGATTTAGAATTATCTCCAGAGTGGAGCTTGATTATTAGGAGTCAGGGTTAGATTGCCTTGATACCTGTCCCAAAAGATAGTTTTTCAAGAACCGTCTCCAGAACAGAGCTTGATCCTCAAGAATCTGAGTTAAATTTCTCAGATACTTAATAGATGACAAGATGTAAGGAACAAGGACGCCCCTATTGATTAAAAGTTTTGGAACACCCAGTTTTGATAGTGAGGTACAAAAAACTGAACATGCCCCAAGTGATGAGATTCCCCTAGCAATGAGGACTTTTGAAAATCAAATCAGATTGATTGGAATAGATTCAATGATGTAATCATCCTGCCCCCTTAGGAGCGAAATGGAAAGATGGCAGGCCATAATGATGATTGAGAGAAAGAAATCACAGATAGATGTTGAATCGGAGATCAAGAAGAACTTAGAACAGATTGTGGAAGAATTTGGGAGATTCATAATCAATTTTGAGAGATTTTGAGGTCCAGGTTGACCAAGTTTGACTAGGGTTGACTAGAGTTGTCTTTTGATGAAAATAGTCAAAGATTTGAGAAAATTTTGATTGGATAAGATTCTAACAAAAAGGCGACGAAAGAAAGTTGACTACACAAGTGTCCGATCGCGTCGGTCCGAAAAAATTTAAAATGAGATTTTGAGAGAGATAGGAGTGTCAGATTTTGATTTCAATCCCAAAAATGGATTGAGCATATAGCTGAAGATAGAGAGTGAGGATCAAACACTTGGGCAGTCATGATGAAGCTAGGACACTAAAGAAGAACTCCCCAATGTATGAACCCAGGAGAACGCAATGAAGAGAACACCAAATCGCTGCCACAATGCAAGTCTAGAATGAAAATGTTGGCAAGTTGACCATACTAGTTTATATGACTTTATTTAGTGTTTTCATTATGGCAAAAAAGTCATATGAAGTTTTGGAGTTATCACACATTATCAGAAGATTAGAAATTGGCTAAGTACAGAAGACTGGACAGTTAGTAGAGTACCAGAAGAACAAAGCATCAGTGCACATGTATATGACCGAGTTAGGGCATATACCTTTGAAGATAATATTGTAAGTATGTATTCATGCTAAGTCTAAGAGATCATGATCAGATCTACATGTATGAAGAATTTATAGCAATATGAAGTGACTGAGACAGTAAAGGGTAGAACATGATAGAGCAAGGAACAGACTGTTATAGTTTTGATCAGCGTGTGTTCATTTGTTATTAAAATGCTATGTTCCTTGGAAGATAATCTTATGATTATTTTTACATGATAATTATAAGAGAGCATGATCAGATTTGAAAGTATGAAGAAGATACAGCTAGTTAAAGAGGTACAACTAGTGAATGCCAGAACAGGACAGAGATCATGGAAAGAGCCGACAGAGATTGTTTTGGTACAGAATTTACACATACCCTCAGGACTTGTGTCCTTGGATTCATGATTTTTAGTTATCTATTAATATGTGGTTAAAGGTGCATGACTTGATTCATCAGGAGCAAAAACTTAAAGCTAATTTGGTCGAGCAGACTATGTGAAAAGACGTGTCTGTTCGGTTTGAGTAAAGTAGTTATAATTAATGTTAAGCCAACTTAATGAAGGTTTGCATGGTTATTTAAGTGATCAAGATAGATGGTAAAAGGTTTTCTAAAGCTGACATGTTCGTGTCTTTTGAGGAACTGCTTATAGAAGGTCATTTGTGATTGGAGAAGTTGTTAAAGCCAGAGATAAGATAGTAGAGCAAAGTGTTAAAGCAGCAAAGATATATCTGTCACATGTTGATGATATATATATTGAAGTAGAAGCTTTCAAAGTGAAGAAAAGATTGTTGTAGTGATTAACAAGTGGTTAAAGCATCAGTGCACAAAAGGAACTGATCTGACAAGCAGTGTCACAACAACAGTTCACCTTGCAGATACAGTGTGTATCAAAGATCCAGAAGGTTGTAGCCTTCACCATTTGAGCAGTGAGCTCTTGGACAGTGAGTCAACCACCCCTAATAGGGTTATTGTAAAAGACTCCTAACAGGGTCTGATCCTTAACAAGGTCACTGTACTTCATACATTGTAAAGACAACTCCTAACAGGGTTAAGGATTTTCTAACAAGGATCATAAGAAACTAGTACAAAATATTTGTGGGTACTAGTTCCCATCTGGGTTTTCACTTGCATTGGATTTCCCCATAATCATATTTGGTGTTATGAGTTGTGTATGTTTATCTTACTTGCATTTATATTCATTTCAGTACTTCAGCATTTAAGTAAAGATTCAGATAATCAGAAAAAGTATTAATTGATAGATCACTAATTCACCCCCCCCCCCTCTCAGTGATCCTAATCCTAAGAGAAAATGCAATCTTATGTTAGATGCAAATGACAGTGCAATCCTATGCTAGATGCAATGATAGTGCAATCCTATGCTAGATTAAATTCCTAAGACATGGTTGTGAGACCCATCGTATAATCATCATCATTGAGCATTTTTTTGGAACATCAAAGTTGATACAACCCTTACTAGCGCCACAATGCAACCATAAGGATATGAATATGACTTGTCATCGGATAAAATGTAGGAAATGAATGTAAGAACCAGGGCACAAAAGCCAAGATGACCTGAATATTGTTTCCAGTTAATGTTGCAAGAGTATACCAGTATCAAGGCATTCAAAGCCAAGATAACCATGATTGCGATCATGCGTAAACAAACAAAATAATAATAAACAAAGAAGTAACTAGCAAGGAGATAGTACTGACCTCACCATGGCATGAAAATAAACAAGATTGAGAGATGTGAGGTTGTTCCACCTTAGTGCGGGATCTCTTATCACATACACCCTATTTATTTGACATTGTCATATCATCAGGACTACACCAACAAGCAGTAGATAAAGAAAATATCAATGAAAATCCATGAGAATAGATAGCATACAAAGAAAGATTCAATCATAGCTCAGCATGTTTCAAAGTTTTCGAATATGTTCATGTGTATGAGATGTTGAAAAACACCATTGTGCTTGTGAGTGCATTGTTTTTGGTTGTTATCGATAGATGTTTGCATTTGAGATATCTGATGTGTGTTGAAAAACAAAGATGTGTCCAAAGATAGTGTTAAAAAACACTATTTATGGTGGTGTTGAAAAACACCAGTTTGTGTCAGTGGCAAGTTGTCCTCGAGAAGTGACAAGATTACTGACTCAGGTGTAAACCAAAGATGTGATCAAATGGGGGAGCCATGCCCCCAAGTAACGATGACTGACTTGACGTATGTTGTGAGGAAAAATGAGGTTTGGTTGCCCCCAAGCATATAGCACTGAATCAATGTCAAGTCAGGAGGGTTTGCAAAGGAACAGAGTGTCATGAAAGTGACCAAAAGATATGTACAAGCTAAAGAAAAGAATCGTCAAGACTGAGTATCGATAGATAGAGCATTGAGTATAACTCCAACTAGAATGGATGTGAGCAATCTCAATAGAATAGTGAAAGTAGGCAGACATAGTGAGAACCACTAGTGACTGACGTGAGAGAAATGCTCAAGTGAAGATATCATGGAACTAGCTAGACATCAGTAGGCAGACATAGTGAGAACGACTGGTGACTAATGTGAGAGAAATTATCAAGGAGAGAGAACTCAGTATAAGCTAAGTGATAGTAGGAAGACACAGTGAGAACCACTGGTGACTATTACAAAGTAGATTCCAAAAGGTAATAAGACAATGCCCCAAAGACTAGGAGAGTTTCCCCGAGAGTATGACCAGTTTCAATCCATGTAACTTGGTGTCTTGATGAGAACTGAAAGCAAATGCAAGTAGGAAAGTGGGAAAGTAGCAATGCTGGAAAGCAAATGCATAAAGCCAAGTGGTGTTGCGATAGATATAGCATTATGGAACAAGAGGTGCCTGTTTACCAGGTTTTCACCTTCTTGGCAGAATTTTTTTTTTTTTTTTTGCTACCATGACGCCTGTTTGCCAGGTTTTCATCAATGGCACTTTTTCTCTTTTTCTCTTTTTTTTGGTATTTTTCAATTTTTAATTTTTTTGTATTTTTGGAATATATGATTTTTTTGGAGATACATCAAAGCTCCAATCATTGTGTTTTCACTAAGATGTTCATTTTTTAAGGACCTTTTCAGATTTTAAGGATTTTTTCAGGACTTTACTATATACATGAGCACACTGGAGATGTCTCAACTATAGAACCACTTTAGATGAAGAGCATTGATAGGCTCTTTGAGTTGTTCTCCTTTAGTAGTAGAAATTTGATAGGTACCAGATCCAAACACTGCAATAACAATATATGGACCAAGCCAGTTTGGTTCAAACTTCCCTTTCTGGATCTGATGTTGTTGATTCTTAGGATTCTCCCTCCGAATGAGGTCACCTACTTGGAAATTCCTTGGTCTAACCTTCTTGTTATAGCTCTTGGACATCCTTTTCTAGTATTCTCTAAGGCAATTGAACACCACTTGCCAACGTTCATCAAGTAATTCTAGCTCTTGTAGCCGAGATATTCTGTTATCTTCATCAATAATGAGGCCTTTCAGGGAGACTCACAGAGAAGGAATCTCAACCTTAATTGATAACACAACATCTACTCCATAAACCAATGCGTAGGGAGTAGCTCCTATTGGTGTTCGTATGTTTGTCCTGTATGCCCAGAGAGCTAGATTGATCTGGAGATGCTAATCTTGTCTGGATTTGTGCACTGTGCGATGTAGGATTTTAAGGATTGTCTTGTTGGATGCTTCCGCCTGTCCATTTCCCTGAGGATAATAGATGGAAGACCAATGTTGAGTAATTTTAAACTTAGAGCATAGCTCTATCAAATCCTTGTTTTTTAATTGTCCCCCATTATCAGTGATTATTGCTTAGGGTACACCATGCCTGCAGATGATGTAGTTGAGAATGAACATAGCTACTGATTTGCCATTGGCAACGGTGAGAGGGACTGCCTCCACCCACTTGGTAAAATAGTCTGTAGCTATAATTATGAACTTATGTCAATTTGAGGATGAGGGATAAATCTGACCCACCAAGTCAAAGGCCCATTATTGAAATGGCCAGAAAGTAATGAATGGAATAAGCTCCTTGGCTGGAGCATGAATCAGATTACCATGTAGTTGACATTGTTTGCAAGACTTAGCAAACTGTGTAGCTTCTTTTTCTATATTTTTCCAATAGTAACCAGCTCTAATAAGTTTACAGGCCAATGTCAGACCATTAGAGTGAGACCCATAGATGCCTTCATGCACCTCTACTAACGCACGTTTGGACTCATCAGGTTCTAAACACCTAAAGAGGGTACCATCTAGACCACGTCTATACAAGTCATTAGCTATGATGACAAACCGTGAAGCACTACAGATCAAGTGACATTTCTCCTTCTGGGTGTAAGTGTCTAAAAAAATCTGGTCATGAAGGTAGGAAAAGATATGATGGTAGCGAGATGAGTCATGTCCAGTGATAGAATAGATCATCCGGGAATCAGGGGAGTCACAGGCTGGGTAGCGTAATGTCTCCACTAAGAATTCATGTCAAAAATCATTTTCTTCCATCTGTAGCATGGAGGCAAGAGTAGCCATGGCATCTACTACTTTATTATCTACCCTTGGAACTTGTTGAAATGTGATGTGAGTAAAATACTTTTTGAGGTCATCAACCAACCGTTTATAAGGCACCAACTTGTCATCCTTTGTTTGATAGATATCATTGACTTGATTGATGACTAACTATGAATCTTCAAGAACATTGAGTTCATCTACTCACCACTCAAGGGTGATCTTCATACCATTCATTAGGGCTTCATACTCACTAATATTGTTTGTACAAGGAAACAACATCTTGTATGCTTTTGGTAAAGAGTACCTTTGAATTGTAATGAATAGTATCCCAACACCTGACCCTTGTTGGGTAAATGAACCATCAAAAAACATAGTCCATGATCGATGTGTGAGAAGTAATATGGACTCATCTAGAAATTCAATGTGCAATGGTTGATGATCTACTAGAGGTGCTTCTACCAATTGATCTGCTATTGCATGTCCCTTAATGGCCTTCCTTTCTACATATTCAATATCAAATTCACTGAGGAGCATGACCCATTTAGCTAGTCTATCTATGAGAGTAGCATTACTGAGAAGATATTTTAGAGGATCAATTTTAGCAATTAGACGTGTAGTATGAACTAGCATGTAGCGCCGCAGTTTTTGTGAAGCAAAAACCCCTAGAAGGCAAGCCTTCTCTATAGTAGAATATTTTTTTTCATATGAGACCAGAGTTCAACTAATAAAATAGATAGCCCTTTCTTTTTTGTGCTGATCTTCTTGAGCCAATAGGATACCCAATGATGTATCCATAGCAGAGATGTAAAGTATAAGTGAATTCCCGTGAATAGGAGGCATCAAGATTGGCAGTTTCACAAGATACTATTTGATTTGTGTGAACCCTTCATCACATTCTTTGTTCCATTGATAAGCCACACCCTTGTGTAAATTCTTGGTGAGTGGTTGTGACTTGTCTGCCAGTTGTGAGATAAAATGTTGAATAGACTGCAGTTGGCCTTGAAGTCCTCTCATTTGTCTAATATTCTTTGGTGGCGGCATTTCCATGATATCTTGTACTTTTGCAGGATCCACTTCAATGCCTCTGGCAGAGATGATATAGCCAATCAATTTTCCAGATGTTACACCAAATGTGCATTTCTTAGGATTAAGCCTCAGATTGAACTGTTCCATACAATCTAGTATAGGACCTAGATATGCAAGATGCTTCTTTCGGTGCATGCTCTTAGCTAAAGTGTCATCCACATAATATTCCTTTTTTTTATGCATCATGTCATGAAATATAGTAGTAACAGCTCTCTGATATGTAGCACCAACCTTTTTGAGTCACATTCCAACAGAAAGTGCCCCAGGCACATGTGAAAGCAGTTTTCTCTTGGTCCTCTAGCGCAATTTTTATCTAGTTGTAACCAGAGAAACCATCCATTAGTGAGTACATTTCATACCCTGCTGTCATATCTATGATCATATCAATATTAGGCAATAGAAAATCATCCTTAGGACATGCCAAATTCAATTCTCTGAAGTTTGTGCAGAATCGTATAGATTTATCACATTTTGATATTGGAACAATATTAGAGATCCATTCTGCATAATCAATTACTCTGATAAACACTGCCTTAAGAAGTTTCTCCAATTCAGATTTGACAAGTAGAGCTACATGTGGATGCATTTTTTGAAGCTTATGCTTTATGGGCTTGACACCTGGTACAATGGACAAATGGTGGATGATTAGATTAGGGTCTAATCCTGGCAAGTCTGAATATTTCCATGCAAAGTTTATCTTTTTGCTTCTGAGGAATGTAGTGAATTCCTCTCTTTCTGTCTCTGATAGTGATTGTGCCAAGTGAATAATCTGAGGTTCTTCCTCTGTACCCAAGTTGATTGGTTGAGTTTGTTCAATAAGAACAAATGATCTCTCCTAGAAATGACTCAGAAGTGCATCAAATATCTCATCCTCAGGCGCCTCAGAGAGGTTTTCACCCCTGGATATGTCTTTTATTTTGACTATTTTAGGCTCTGGTACTGCCACAATGTGGTTTTCACCATCAGAGCCTATTTTTTCTTCTTTTGATTTTGTGACTAAGATACTTGATGTCAGCCTCAGTCATGTTGACACTTTCTTTGCTAGTGGAGGATGTTATAGGTTCAATAGCGTATAGGTAATAGGCAAGAGCGTAATCATTTTGGAACATAAGGAATTCATTAGATGGGGAGGTAGAGTTCCAATCTATAAGCTCAGGATGGAAAAGTGAAAGAGAAGTGATGGGTTCAAGTGCATTCACGGTATAAACAACAAAAGCATGGACAAGAAAGTCGAGACCTATAGCGATCTCATCCAAAGGTATAGTCAAATTCCTTTGATTCGTAGCGACCGTAGTAGACGACATGTTAACATCTCTGGAGTCGGACTCGTGTGACCATACACTAGACCTTTCACCTACTTTGAGAAGGTTTTCAAATGCATTAGCTATATTTGTATCTCTGTCAGAGGTGGCATATGACAAGCTGTCGAACTCATATTCATGAGAGTCTGTTTCATCATTAGGTGTCATGTCAAGAACATGAGTGAAATCAACCCTTTGTCCCTAGTTGGGATGAGTTCTACCTAGAACCTCTGCTATGGTCA
>MU223644.1:1868789-1886544 GCA_018584345.1 Thuja plicata
ATGAGTGAAATCAACCCTTTGTCCCTAGTTGGGATGAGTTCTACCTAGAACCTCTGCTATGGTCAAATGAGCACCTTTTGACCTAGGTACCTCATTAGTGTTTGTAGCATCAACTGCCTCTTGTGTAGTGAGAAGTGACTGGGATTCCCATTCAAACTATTCTTGAAAGTGTGGTGGTATGTATAAATCACCTTGATGACTTGGATTTAGAGTATATATTTCTTTCCACTCCTCATAATTTAATGGAGCAAAGGAAGTGGTGTTATCAGAATCACTATCAGTGTCTACTATATTGAAACACGGCATAAAGTTATCTGGCTCAGCAAAGAATGTCGCCAGGTCTGGAGGAATAGGATAAGGAAAACTATCCTCATCGAAACTATCTCCAGATTCTATAGTTTTAGATGTGTCTTTAGGTGTTGGTTGTTTATCTTCTTGAGGTACAAATTTGTTTATCCCTAGTTGAAATGTGATTTTTTGGAAGCCTATACCTGTAGAGTCATGTGTTCTGCAACCAATAGCTTCAAGTGGTGCAATCAATCCCTTATGACTCACACCTATGGGACCATTTCATTTAGAGCCAAAATGTTGCATAATAGATAGACCTTTGCCATATTGCTCAGGTTTTATGTCATAATGAGGAGTGGTTTGTTCATAATTGTCTTCTCCTTTATAGATCCAAGCTTTGATAGCTTTGTTTTTAGCTTCTTCTTCTAATGGTACTTTGGATTGTACAAAGGTACCACCATACTTTGTTGGAGGAGGAACCATAGAAGGTTTAGTGCTCTCAGAACGTCTCCCAAAAGAACACAGAGACAAACGAAAAGATGTAATAGATAGCACAGGTTCAATCTGATATCCTCCCATATCAGTTTCTTTGAGTGTCAAACTCTTTTCCATTTCTTTTAATTTATTCTCAAGGAGTTCAATAGATTCTCTGTTGGTAGGCACAAATATGTCAGCAGATTTGGTGAGGGCATTGCAATCATAGCGTGTGTTAGTGGGTATAGTCACTTCAGATCCTTGGAATGGGAATTTAATGCACTAATGGTATGTGGAAGGGACATCCCACATTTCATAGATCCATGTCCTTCCTAATAGAATATTGTATGTCAAAGGAATGTCAAGCACTTGACAGATAACATCTCATTCAACATGGCCAACTCTGATTGGCAACACAACTAGCCCCTTGGATTTATGTTCATCCTCATCATAGGCCTTAATAGTAATATTTTTGCGGGCATAAATGCAATCCTCACCATAGCCTAACTCAATAAGAAAACTAGCAAAGAAAATATTGAGGCCAGCGTCGTTATCCATGAGAACGCAGCGAACATGCTTTGGACCAATCATGAATCTAATGTGCAGGGGGTTATTATGCGGGTGACTCAAAGAATGGTCATCTTCCTCAAAGAAAAACAAGTAATGTGAGGAGGTCAAGTGACCTACCATGGATTGAAACTGGTCAAGATCAAGATCTTTTGGGACATTTGCCTCGGTGAGTGCTTTGTCCAAGATTTCCCTGTGAGCAGGGGAGATTTTTAGGAGCTCAAAAATAGTTATCTGAGAATTAGTACATTGCAATTGATTTAGAAAGTTGTAATTGGTAGCATTAGACGAGGAACCCACTTTTGGATTCTTTTTGGTAGATTCAACCTTAGCTTTGTCTAAATTTTGATTTGATGTAGACCGAGAAGGCTCAGGGCCCTTGATGATGATCTTAGCACGAGATCGAGTAACAATGTTAGCACTTACTTCAGATTTCTCTTGTTCAGAAGACTGAGGCGTAGACCCTCACAAAATGAAAGGTGTTTTGGACTTGGAAGTATCTTCCCTTCCCTTGAGAATGATAACATTCCAGTATTCATCATCAATGGGTTCAACCATATTAATGACATTGTCATTATTGGTGTATGTATAGTTGACCTTAGCATTAGTATTTTTACCTTTAGATGATTCACCTTTTCCATGAGGAGGAAATGGATCTTTGAAAGCTTGGTGATTAGAATTTTTGTTGTGACCTCCCACAACAATAACCTCACTATCGATGAGATCCTAGATTTTATGCCACAATTTAAGACAAGTAGCCATTTTATGACCTTTGTTTTGGTGAAAATCACAATAAGCAGATTCATTCTACCAAGAGGGTCTTGGTTGCAGATCATAAGGTCATGAATTATCTAGTGGAGTGAGTAAATGGTTTTCCAAGAGAGCCTTGTAAACTTCCTCAAGAGGTTCTCCTAAAGGAGTGAATTCATGCTTGGGTCTAGGAGCACAAGGTTTAGGTCTCGAAAATCATGAAGTACTTGGTTTGGAATCTTCCGTAGCCTGTTCAGTGGCTTTGGCCTCTTGCATCATGGTAGTGAGATTAAAGGCAGCCTTGGAAGGCTTAGGAGTCACATTGTCTACAACTCCATCATTCACAAAATTTTGGTTCTTTTTGGGAAATTTGGGTTTATCTTTGCTTGAGGAGGAAGACCCTTTTTTTTTTCCTTGTGTAAGGTCAATTCTCCTTTCTTGATCATAAATTTTTTGATTAGATCACAGCTTGCTTAATCATGTCATCAAAAGTTAAAGGACCTTGCAGCTGTACTTGGTACCCAAAGTTGGGGAGAAGATTGTCAAGAAAGATGTCCAACTTTTCAAATTCTGGTAGCTTGCGAGAATATCGTGTATAAAGTTGTCTCCATCTTTGGAGAAATGCCAAGAAGGATTCCCCTTGATTTTTTTTCAAGTTGCAAAGATCTTAGATATGAACTGGATGTTGGATGTTAGGAGAATAGTGTTGTAGAAATAAATTGGCAATTTCGTCAAAAGTTTTGATGCCAGTTGGTAGTATAGAGAACCATTCCATAACTGACCCTCCCAAACTACGTGGGAAAAGACACATGAGATAGGTTGTATCATTTATGAATTCCATGGAGAGAGCACCAAACTCTCTCAAATGGTCTTGAGGGTTAGATGAACCCAAGTATTTGTCATATTTAGGAAGTTCAACTCCTTTGGGGAAAGGAGGCATGCAAAGATCTTTGTCAAGTGGGAAAGGACAGATGCTTTCTAGTGTGAATTGTGTAACAAGTTTGTCTTTCTCTTTCAAGACTTGAGAGAGTTTCTCTTACATAGTTTGCATCTCTTTTTGCAAGTGGGAATTTTTAGTTTCTTCCTCTTTCTCAACAAGTGTTTCTACATCATAGTTGGAGGCTAACTTAGCCCCTTGATTGGCTAGTTCAACAATGTATTTCTCTTTCTCCTCAGCTAGAATAACTCCCATCATCCTATAGAAATATTTATTAGCACGAGCTTGTGCAATCTCTTCTTGAGTTATTTATGCTTCTACATCATTAGGGGGGGTCTTGAGAATGGGACTTACCCCAAGTTTTAAAGAGGTTAGCTCTACTAGCCTCACCTGATTGGTTATGATCTTCCATCTTGCTACAATGCAAGGATTCAAGGTGTAAAGACTCGGTATGAAAGGATTGAGTGTTCTCAGAATTTGGGTCTTCTTGGAATAAAGGATTTCAAACCCAACTAAGATCCACTAGAAATGACCATTTATTGTAAGGTTGACATACCAGGTAAGGAGATCGAGATGATTCCTCACTAGATGTAGCCAGCAATGGTGTGGAAAGTACAGATTCATATTAATTAATTGAAGGAAATGTTTTTACACTTCAAGTTGTGACAGTCATAGACAAAGTTTGAACAAGGGATGTGAACTAGGACCAAACTTGAAACTGTCTCAAAGTAATTGAACAAAATGTGCCAAAAGGTGAAGTATCCTTGGTGCAAATCATCAGAGATGAGGCTAGAACAGCCAAGAGATGACTATTGCAACACAAGGCATGACAACACAGATGAAAAAGACCAAAGAGATATGAGACGAGACCAGTTTAAGAAATAATCACGTAATTCTCAACCCAAGAAACCAAGTTTCAGACTATGTGAAGATGGAGGACAGAAAAACAGACCCATATCAGAGACCAGATATTACAGAAGTACATCTGACTGACAGAAATTAGCTTGCTATTTTGGAAAAAAGACTCCAAACTCGCGCAAAGAAATGATCTTTCACGCAAAAATTCTCACCGACGTGCGTGAAACTTTGTAGTCTCACGTGAAGAAAGACACCGGACTAGTGAAGAAAAAGTGACAAAATAGCAACACTATTGCCAAATGTTGCATGACATTTTACAGCATATTGCATGAAGATTCTCAGAGAATGATGCGAAGATTGGGAAATGTCGCATGAAACTATGCAAATTTTGACAAATGAACATTTACAAGATCAGACAGTTTAGACTAGTTTGCATTTCCCAAGATGAAATCATGTTGTTTTCTGGTAGATAGTTTTGAGTTACAGATTGTTTTGGACAAGTTCAAGATTGACAGTTTGTGTGTTTTGACGATAGTTTTGATTGTTCAAATGATACACCCATGCAAAACACATTAAACAAAATGTTTGTAGTACCAAAATAGCAACATCACAATCCTAGGATAGCCAGGACAGTATCTATTGAATCCCCACTTGAACTGAAGTTCAGCTACACCTACTCTTAGCAGACAACTTGGAAGCTTGGAGGAATAAGCTCCTCCTTACATGTGCACTCACTTCTCAAGCACACCAAGCTTCGAACCCCAAAGGAATTGCTTCCTAAAGAGCTGTTGTCTCTACTAAGAGATGTAAGAGTGTGGGGTGTCTTAGTCAGTCTCTGACTTTTCGCACCAACAAATAGAGGTTTTTTGAAAACTAGAACAATAGTTTGTAGTAAGGACATCCATTCAGGTTGTTGTGATCAAGTCATTTTCCCAATTAAGGGGGCTCTCCCAATCCTTTGAAAGCAAGGCTTTCACCTTAACAATGTAGGGACTTTACCGCACCACTAGGGTACTGGAGGAGATGTTGGGTGCCACAATGAATTCACACCTATGGATTTTGAAATTAATCACAATAGCATTTTTTGTATACTAGTTCGGAAGGGCTTGGCTTTAGCCTGTTACCGGTTGGGCATCCACTCTCACCGGCTCTGCTAAAGCTCTTGGGAGGTAGCCACTCTAGAAGAATCACATGAATTTCTCTTACACCCAAGATCCATAAAGGTGAGGGGAGAGGATACATTCATGTAGTTCTTAGGATTACAATCTAAAAAACACTTTAATCACGCAAGACAATGATTCATTTTAAGCACCAACAAAAGTGTGTTTAAACTACTAAAAACAAACATAAGAATTTGTGAGAACACGCAAGGTCTTTGACAAATGTCTTGCAATAAACCCATTATTATTTTTTAATGCCTTTCTTCATATCAATGTCCTATGATAAACATGTTAGAATTTTATAATGACTTTTCTTTATCTCAGCATCCTGCAAACCACTGTTAAGCTATTTCAAAACATAAAATCAGAGAAACATAGATGTCAGAAAATAGCATATGGTTAGAAAACTGAGACAAGAAAATGTGAAATGAAAGCTCTGGTGTGTAATTTCACGTGATTATTTATACTAGATCGCATGAAGAAGTACAGAGAGCCACGCGAATAACTAGAAAGTTCACGTGAGATGCTCAGAAAGTTCATGCGACATTGAAACAAAGCAGTACAAAAGTACAGATAGAATGCGAAAAAATGAAAAAAAAATGAAATGAAATGAGGCCAGAATAGAAATATATGTGGTAAATTTGGCCTTGTTAACTCACCATACACTTCAACTAGTCCGTCTTCACCAGATACACACAAGACTGAATATGAGATTATTCATCATGCCTGTCTACATGATTCAACCTGTTGCCTTCTATCCAGATGGGGTTTTTGAAATAGCTCTTAGAATGAGAGTCTCACAACCATAGACCAATCTAGGAATGAAGGATTTTTCTCCGTGAATGCAATATAAATGTAAAGATTATTCTTAGAATTGAAAGATGGAATATTAATCTAAGACATGATTTCAATGCAATTATTCTAGAAATTGAAATTAATCTATTGCAAAATGAGATTATTCTATATGAGATTATCAGCTAAGAATGTGGCAATAATTCAGTATTCTAACAATGCATGAAAGTGAGCGGGGGTTTTGAATGAGGAATGAGAGTTCTTTTATAGACTCAGAGATGATCAGAATAGAAACTTTTCTCTTTGAAATAAAATAGATAGAAAAGTCAGTTCAGAATAGAAAGCTTTATTTAAAAGAAAACAATAAATTGTTTTCTCTCTACTTTAACTGTTTTCTTTCTTTGATTTTAACTGTTTTATTTGTTTTATCTGTTTTCTTTCTCTTTAAAGCATAATTAAACAGAAGTTTCCAATTCTGAACAGGAAAGAAGATTTTGTTCAGAATATTTAATTAAATAAATAAATATGACCTCATAATTGCTTTTTCTCAATTATTTGAATAATTAAATTCAATTATTGAAAATGAGGATATTTATTTAATAATTAAATATTATTTAATTCCCTTTTTATGTGTCTTAGCTAAAGAGGGTGAATTTAATTTAATTAAAGTGCTAGGACTTTATAATTAAATTAATTTGATCATAAGTTTTGTTTAGCCAATGGATATTTAGGAATTAAATATAATGTTATAATTAATGTAGATTTACGATTTTCTACATTTGACACTCATGTCGAGTAGATTCAGTTAAAACTCAGAATTGCCTAGTATAATAGGACTTTGATGATCTAGAAGAATCACAAATTCAACAAAATTGGTTAGGGTTGAAAGATAACAATTTTGGGGTGTTACAATATCAACATCTATTCAGAGGGTAATAACTTGGCTAAGAGTGAACCTCGACCATGAAGGCCTTCTCACTTCAAATTTATCTATACATTTCTCCCATTAATCTTCCATTTGAGGGAGGTGCTGAAACTCAGTTGGTAAATTATAATCCTAGGTCATGTATCCTCTGCTTTCAAAGTCCTTCCTTTCTCTGAAGGTTTTTAGCTTCAACTTTTTGAGTTCCAACTCAAGATTGAGGGTATCACAAGAAGTCTTGCACGTGTAGAATCCCAGTTCAATGGGGAAGCTTAATTTGGCTCTACCCTTTTTTCTCTTTTACCCCTTTATGAACATGGGCCATTTGTTGAACCACTTCAGTATTGATATGGCTATCTAGGGTATATCTCGGGAGCTTAAATGGTTCTCCATCAAACACACCAACCCTTATATAGGTGTTCCTCCTGAACTAGATGAAGAAGCTTCCATAAGTGTTGATGAAACTTTTGACTTCTTTCGACATTCTCTATTCAACATTCCCGTACATTTCATAAACCAACTTTCTAGAAAAGATACAATTCACTTTCATCAAGTTGTTTGTGTAAAACTCTTTCTACAGGTGGGGGTAATAGTCATACACCTTCATATTGGGACACGTAATTCATGAAAGAGACCCTTCCATTTTCTAGTGCATACCACAATGTAGAATAAATAAGAGGTCATATAGAAACCATAACTTCCTGAGAAATTTTCCAATTGATGATGAAGCTCGTTTGAAATACTGTCGACCTAGTCAATAAATTTTTGCCTGTCTAGGGTCATCTGAGTGTAGAAATACATCCAGTCTTTCCAATAATATGCATGTTGGTTCCCCTTGATTATGTTTAACAATATTACTAATTCCCCAACCTCTAGCTTAAAATAATCTATAGTAAGGGGCTTGGATAATCTAGACCCTCCCTTATGTGGTTTCAACAACCAAATTTGAGCAATCTCATTCCTATAAACTTGTCTTTTTCCATAGAATACAGACTGAGAGGAGGCAGTAGTCCAACTGTTATAGGGATCTTTTTCTGGAATGCCCATTGCAGTCAAAATGACATCTCTTTTTATGAAAACCAATGGGCTTCCATCTATCTTTTTGATAAATTTCTCCTCCCTACTATAGCACTTAGCACATTCCACTACCAATTCTAGGAATAGATTCACCATTAGAAATGTGGTGGCCTCTGCTAACCCACTCTGGAATATCTTTTCTATCGTAGAACATAGGATAGGCTTTTTAATCTTGCTCCTAATTTCCTCTAATGTTCCTGACTGTATAGTTGTATCATCACACTCTAGGAACGAACTAATTAAACAAGAGGTACGATCCAAATTTAGGAGCGGAGGTTTCATGATGTACTCATGAAACAATATAAAGAAAACATAACAGAGAATTGCAGAAGTTCTACCAGCCTTTTAATCTCAAATTCACTAGCAACTTTGACTTTAAACAAGAGTGCTAGGAGAAGGGAACTAACATGTAAATTATTGCATTTTCCCTAAGCTTTCAGAAGGAAAATGATACCTCGGCTAATCCATTACCTTTGTCTACACCAAAAGCACTCTACAATAACAGAAGAAAGAACTAAGCACCACTATTTATTAACTAATTGTTCAAAAGATTATAGAAATATTTTAAATCAATGATAGTGTGTTGGGAAAAAGGTTTAATAAATGATTAAAAGAGGTTTTCTTGATCGCAACATTTATTGTTGTACTTCCTCAAGAGTGAGATGTCATTTAAATGTCACTTCTTAGAATTATTATATCAGCACCATGCATGAATGTCATATCCTCCTACCAATTGTTGCGAATGAAAGGTCAATGAATAATAAGTAAGAATCAATGGTAATAATATAAAATGATTATATAATGGTTTATTTATGGATCTCCATCACTCTCTATTTCTATATCGATATGTTTCCCTCTAACTCACACACTCTCCCTATCGCTACCTTTATATGTTTATTACTCATACAGATGCTCTCTCTCTCTCTCTCTCTCTCTCTCTCTCTCTCTCTCTGTATATATATATATATATATATATATATATATATATATATATATATATATATATATACCTTTGTCTCTCTCCCTTTCTCCCTATATATCTCCTTATTGGTCTATCTCACCACTCATATATCTCTCTATTTCTCCATTTCTCTCTTCATATATAAATATATCTTCCTCTTTAGCTCTCCCCCTCTCTCTATATTTATCTATACCCTATCTCTCTCTACATCTCTACATCTATTTTCCTCCCCCCTCCTATATCTCTAGACACGTCTCACCCTCTATTCATCTCTCACTCTTTCTCTCCTTTACTATCCCTTTCTTTTCCTTTCTCTATTGGTAATGGAATCTGGTTATGTTCCTAATTTAGAGGTTTCACTATAGTCCTATTTGGACCCTTCTAAGTAGATAAAATTCACCATTGAGACAATTCTTTCATAAGAAACATAGATCTCTAAACGAAGTATCAATTGACTTCATGTAATGCACAAATGTATGCCAAAAAATAGAGAAATTTTTCTTCTAATTTATCTTTCACATCTCTTGGAAATGTTACTCGTAAAGAGATTTTGTTGTTATTAGTTTTCTGCAAAGTCGTATATCAGTGATTGTAACCAAAGTAAGGAAGTCATAGGATGAAGAATACACAATCGATAAAGGAAACTGGAAACCGAGTACCGCGCACTTATCTAGCACCAAGCGAGATACCTATACTGAGTCATGCAAAGAAAATTATCGAGCACTCATGAACACTAAGAAGAGAGCATAGAGTTACTGAGTAAGCACATTGCACAAGTATGTTACCAAGCATTCCAGATCCAACATTTCATTTGAATTTAGATGCATTATATCTAGAAACTAAGCGGCAAGCATTGCACAAATTTCAAGACAAAAGTTAGTTGAGTCATTGGGACTCCAAACAAATGATTGGACATGATCACAAGGATAATCCTCCAATGATGTTTTTGAAGGCATATGATATTGGTTATGTAACCAAAGATTAACCACTCAATCTCCACCATTGATTTATGATTCCCTAGATCTGGTTAACCACCTTAGTCATAGTTAACTACATAAAAGATTGAATAAGAGATCATTTTTTTGAACATTGAGAAAGGAGGTTGCAGTTGTTATTGTTGATTTTGCTAAAGTTGAAGAGTTGATGAAGATGTTGAAAAAGTGAAGCAAAGGAGGTGTATGTAGAATGAAGAAGAGCTTATGATACTAAGCTGTCGAATGCAGAACAAGGTAACAGAGTTAGAGAGCATAATGACTCTGGACAATATTTGATTAATGTATTAATATCAGAAACTTCGTATTAAATTTTTTTGTATTCAGAGAAGTACAAATCTCATCTATGGGTAGGCCCTAATAGATCTTTATACTTTGTAAATCCTTTAACTAGGTACATCTCTGATATTAGAGATTATAGAATCCTTTAACAAGGTAAACTGAATAAGTCTCTTGTACTCTTAACCAAGTTTACTAGTCCTAATAGGGTAAGCCATCAGAAGTAGCTAAATTTGTAGCTCTAACTGAGAAACCTTTTTACTTTAAGAGTGAAGGATTTTGGGTGTCATCCCTACCATAGTTTTGTCCTCTAACAAAGGATTTTTGCATGACAAAAAATCTATGTGCTTTGTGCTGCATTATTTATGGTTTGAAATATTTAATTTATGTTCATATTATGCAATGTGCTCAACTCGGTAAATAATCAGAAATGTATGGTTAAAAGTTTTAAGGGTACTGATTCACCCCTCGCCTCTTAGTACATAACTTTCCTAAGTTATTCCAACAATTCCAACAAGCAATAGCGACTACACACTAAGATATGATTGCTGGTTATTAATAAATATTATATGCAAATGAATAATAAATATGGGTGACACAATTCTATAGATAATAATGTTGCATTTGAAATGTAGAAAAAATATTAAAGCGCCAATTACCACAAATTAGCTGACATGCATATTAATGTTAGAGTGTATTAAATCCTTGTGGACTTATCTACCAGTTGATGTTCATTTTAGCAGCTTTGTTGTCGATGTTGACATTTTACAAAAAATTGGCGACTAAGAATTTACTTTCTTTGGAAAAGTGAAGGGCGATGACCCATTGCTGTGGATTTGGCTTATCCAACGGTTCATCTATGGTGACAAATAGAATCATTGGAATTTTTTTTTTGAAAATAAAATAAAAAGAAAATTTTAAGCAAAGCACACATATATAATTCTATATAGATGGAGGAGGTGAAAACACTAAAAAAATTACAATGCAGGGTGCTAAAAATAGTTGTGAATAGCTACCCAAGCTGGCCATATTTTAAGTAATCGGGATCTTGATTTTCAACAACGCGTTGTAATGATTCCTAAGAGCAAGTCTTGGAATATCTGACAAACTATTTGAATTTATCTCAGAAGATTTCACTTACCCGACTCATGGTACGACATGCTGCCATTTAAGACTATTTTTAAATTGGAATTTGTTTATCTTTTGCTAAAAAATTGGCCTGGCAATTCAGTGATCGTAGTTTGTCATTCCCCAGGAAGTGAGCAGGTCATTATCTTCTTCGCTTCGTCATCTGGACCTATCATACCACCATCTCAACAGAGAAATTGTCCATGCTTTGTTCTTAATTTGATCGGTACTGATGTTTCTTAATTGTTCCTATTTTTCAACACCAATTTCTTGTTTATCGATTTAAGAAAACACCAGATTATTAGAACAATCCAGCTAATGTCTCATCAGCTTAACAAATAAATAACAGATTGGAGACACATTATACCACTTGTGGTATTTTTCTTCTGTAGATCCCATAACTAGTGCAACATGGATAGATATTGAAAATGCCTCTGACTCCACCCTTCAATCATACAAATGTAGGATTCTCATTCACTCCATTGAAAATTACATGAACAGGCACTTAGAAAAATCTGGTTTGATACCAAATGAAGGAGGGATAAAAGGGAATCTAAAACATATTATAGATTAAAATAGAGAGATTGATATTCGATAGATTTAATAAGATTTCTTTTACATTCATTTTCATTGTCTTATAAAGCCATATCTTTCCCACGTAAACTAAGTAAATAACTTAGTCACGCGAATAAGTCCCAAGAAGACTCGCAACTAATTAATTTTATTTATCTAAATTAACCTATTTATGTAAAAACTCAAACCAAAATGATTTTTTTACAAATTTATGAATACCAATAATCATAGGATTCTAACCAATTCAAATTGAATAATTTGGGAGAATGAAATAATAAACAAAATACATATTTATGGAATCTGAATAGCTTCAAGATTTCGACCAGTTCAAACTAAAGAGTTTTTGAGAATAAAAAAATAAACAAAATTAGTAATTTCAAAAAACTATGAATTTGGATAGCCCAACTTGCTGATGTCATAACTTTCTTCTTCGGTGGTAAGAATTTTAAAATCCTTACATCCTTGGAAAGGTATTGAAGAGATTTATTTTTATCTCTTAGAATGATATCTTTGGCTGTGGATTGATAACACTTTTGACCCAAAAGTTTTCTTTAAAGACCTCAAAAATGCTATATACTAGAAAATACAAAATACCAAAAAATAGATTTTGGGATTTTTTAGTTTCATAGCAAAGGTGAAATAGTTTGAGCAACACTATTGATAGTGAATTTAGTAGAAAGGTTAGTATGGGACACATGTCAAAGATTTGATGCACTATAAGAAATGGAAGGAGCATTGGCATATGAAAATGACCCATTGATATAGGTAGGCATCGATGAAGGTTGGGAAACACATGGAACACTTTAAAGAGGAGTAACAATAGGATTGCAAAGACTTCCAAGAGTAACATGTGTCAGAATAATGTTTGAAATGGATGTATTCATAAATGGTTGAGCGTACACATAAACAATATGTAATGAAGTAGGAATACGTATAGAAGTGTCAACACTGGTGGTAGGTGGAGTTAAACCAAGTTCTTGAGCACAATATTTAATGGATTTAACATTGTTAAATTAGTGAGATGTGAAATAGTAATGTAACATAGAAAATGTAGGTCACCAAAATGTAACATATAACAATGTGTAACATAAGACAATGTAACATTTGAAATAAGTGGGGGAAAGAGAAGATATTCCTCTTCTAACCCAAGATGCACAAAGGAAAGAGCCAAATTGATCAACCCAAAAAGGATCAATGCACAAGTGAATCAATCATTTGGAAATGAGAGCAAAGAGGAAAGTCTTAAATTCCCCATTTTATGGAAAGAATGTGTGATAGATTTAGAATGATTAAGGATTTGAATTGAAATAGATAGGAGAAATGCACTAACCTTGAAATATTGCAAATCAAAGAATATTTTTCTTTGAGGTCTGTACTCTGTTTCTTAAAAAATTGAAGTATGATCTGGAAAGGAAACGTAAAGATGAACTAAACCCAAAAATCATTTTCCAACCCGACACCGTCTTATGAAAAAGGTCGACCTTGACCCACAAATGTCAACCCTGACCCAATAATGTCGACCTTGACCTAGGTCAAGGGTGAGGTCGAACTTGGCCTAGGTTAGGGGTGAGGTCGACCCTGACCCAATAATGTTGACCTTGACCTGCATAGGTCCGACAGAAAATATGTTAGCAGATCCTGAAAGTTTGCCGAAAAGGGTATCCAGATCTAAGTCCAAATCCACAGTCCCGAACTTGTACCTGTAAGAAAAAGAGGTTTGGTTGTTTTTTTTTGTTTTTTTTGGTGGGGGGGGGGGGGTTNTTTTGGTGGGGGGGGGGGGTTTGCCTTGGTCAAACCGTGGTTTTGGAATTAACCTTAAATATATGTAATTGAAACTGCAGAAATAAACAAAGTAAATGCATAAATTCACCTTACTTGAAAAAGTCCTTGTGGAGGATTTGAATCCTTCAATCCAAAAGTATGCTTCAAAATGTGGAATGTAGAAAGGTAGGATGTCTTCAATCTCTTACTTGTAGATCTCCAACACCAAGTCTTGAATGGGTTCTTGAATTTGGAACAGGCTTGGAAGAAGATGGATGGAGAGATCACCAAAAGGGCACTATGTAGCTTGAATCCTTCAATGGCCTCCAATGGGTCTCCTTCATGAAAATGAATGCTTGAATGGATAAATGATTGCTTGAAATCTTACTCCTTAGCTTGATTGAATTGCATTTGAAGATACTTTGAGAATGCTTGATCACGATTAGAAGACTTTTGTTTCTCAATCTTGCTTAGATAAAATGAGAGGAGAAAGCTTCCTTTTATATGAAATTAGGGCACAATATTATAAGGAGTCTAACATAGGAGAATTAAATTCCCATTAAATCTTTTACCCCTAGGAGAGGACCTATGTTAAATATAATTTAGGAATCAATGCTTCGGAACCCAAAACAGCCAACCTAGAAAGGGGTAAAATACTTTTTGCAAAGACCGACATCCGAAAATTGTGGGACCCTAAAGTTTGAACCCTGGGTCAAGGTCGAGGTTGACCTTGACCTAGGTTAGGGTTGAGGTTGACATAGACCCAAAAGCTTGACCCTGACCCTGAGGTCAAAGATCTCAGATCTGTAATCCAGGATGCAAAAATTAGGTTAGAAAGAAGTGGAAGTAGGGACAGAACATGGGGAAAGCCAGGTCTAGATCAGGAACCCATTCAAGGTGCTTGACATGACCCCAAAACACTTACTCAGAAGCCTAAACCAGTCTACCATGGAAGTGCTTCCATTTTCTGACTATACATTAAGCCCCCACTTTAGCAAGAGTATGGACTCAACGCAAACTCTTGGTAAAGGAAATCATAGAGAAAAGACAATCTTATCGGAATCAAAAGGAACAAAGAAATTCTAAAGCCCCCAAGGTACTTAAGTCTTTATCAACCCTTAGATCATGATAAGAGAGACATCATTGGTCAAAGAGAAAGAGAGAGAGAGGAGTGGTTATCTCGCCCAGTAAGATGTGTGTATCTCACTGTGAACCACAAAAAGGATAGGATGGCCCACCAATCATGTACTTGATAGTCACCCCATAAAGTTATGCACCTTCGGGTTTCTTTGTGCATATATGTAGTGCGTATTTTGATGACTTTTATGAAGTACCCATGGATCCATATTCTTATATCACCATGGAATACATTTGTAAAATGTATATCTCTTCAGGACTTAGCAACTTATGTGTGTTACCTTCTGAGGATTTAGCATATTGAATTGTAATTGAATGCGTATCTCTTTTGGATTTAGCAACTTATGTGTGTTACCTTCTGAGGATTTAGCATGTTGTAAAAAAAAATGTTAGAACAAAAATGCATAATATAAAATGAGGGAGGCCGTGTATATGCCCCCTCCTTAATATGGGAAAGTACATACTATTTTGACATGTTAAGGAAAGAAAAGATCAGGGATAATGCCTTCTTCAACAACAAGACAATATCCATAGACAACACCTAGTCCAAGCCAAGAAGGTCACAGCTCCTATGAGGCCATGGAAGGGATGAATACAAAGAGATATCATGCAAGAAGTGAAAAAGTAAGCCTTGTGAGGGATAGGATAGTATTCAATTTCCAAGGTGAGAGATGTATCAACAATGGAAACCCAATGTCTAACAAAGAAATAGGTTATGATCAAGGACCTAGATCCTAAATACAAACCAAAATTTTTATGTATGATTCGATATCACATAATACATAGATACTGCTTAACCAAGGGAAAATTGAATCCCAGAAAGATAGAGAAGAAGGAGATGGAATCCTTTCCCCCCAAGTGTAGGGACAAGGATGAAAGGGGACCTATTATATTGCTCACAATACTATGCAAGACAACGAGCCCACAAAGATTAGGCCAACATTGTTTACATAATGTGGAGTTCCATAATAGGAACATAAATGTTATTTAGAGAAAATAGGATTGAAATACAACTCATTGCCAGATAATATATAAATAATTTTACTATTAATGAGCTGCCTAATCTTATAATGTAAAGCTTGACATTCATTAGTAGAGTGATCATGAAATCTATGATAGAAAAAAAAAGGAAGAGTCTTGAAGTGTGGACTACATTTCTTTTTGTGTTTAGATCTAGCAATCATCTTAGCACAAAGGAGTTTAGGGAAAAGAACTTCTTGGTTAAATTTCTTCATAGGTTCATCATGTTTTGAAGCGTTATTTGAGATGTTTTATTGCTTTGTTGTTGAGGATTAAATCCCAATCCATAAGAATGCTCATGCCCCCTATTCTGTAAGGGCATTTGTATTCCATGTTTATGCTTACCACATCCTTGACCATCGAATCCTTGTTTAACTAGTAAATGATAACCAAGATCATAATGAGAAGCCATATCAGAAGGAGTCAATGGAAATTGAGTAGTCACTATGTCATTATTAGTAGGTTTGATAGATTCATAGTGGGTAGAAGCAGTGACAAAATTATTACGAAGGAAATGAGAAGTAGAAGCAAAAGCTGGTCGTTCAAACTCTCTTTGAGGCTTCATAAAATCAAGATCAGAAACCTTATATTCCATAATAAAGGTAGGATTAAAATCAAGGGTTCCCCATTAATCTCCAAGAAGACCATTAGAGGAAGAACGATTAATATTAGGAATAGGAATATGGTGGGTTTGAATATTCAAACAAGGATTTGTCACATCATCCGCATGAAGCGTATACACCATGTTGTTGTGAATAAACATGACTTTACGGTGAAGGGTGGAAGGAACAACATGCATCTCATGCAACCAAGGTCTACCCAAAAGTAAGTTATAATGAAGAGGTCCAGGCATAACATGAAAATGAGTATTTAGGATAACTAGACCTACTTTTATGGGTAAGGTAATGATGCCCAAAGTGTTCTTATTAATGTTATCAAAGCCACATATAGGATTATTATCAGGTTGAATAGTTGAAAGATCGGCTTTAATTGATTTGAGCATGTCCATGCTACAAATATTAAGCCCAGATCCATTATCAATCAAGGTCCTATGAATGATACTGTTATTGATAGTAACAACAACCATAAGGGCATCGTATTGCTTTTGAACTTCTTGAGAAGGTAAATCCTTTTGATTAAATACAATATCAAGAGGACCCGGGGTAACATGCATGCATTGTAAGAAGGCATTGATGTTCTCTTGATTAGGAGGTGGAGTGGGAAGAATTGCTAAAGATTTTTGCAAGGCTTCATGATAGGTAGTTGAAGTTTTAATAAGATCCCATAAAGAAATCTTGGCAGGGGTATTGTGCAATTGGTTTATCATATCATAATCCATGCTAGGAAGACGGGGTGGAGGAGGAAGAATGGGTTGAGAAGGTGGTAAATAAGTAGGAACCAGTAGATTAGGTTGAGGGTTATTCCTTGTACGATAGGTGTGAGTTATCAAATCTTGATCATTGAAAGATTCTAAAGATTCCATAGGTTTACCTTTGATTGTAATGCGAGGACAACCTTTAATATTCATCAAGGGTTTTGGAGAAACCATGTTAGTTATCTCAGCACTACAAATAGATTCGCAAGAAGGAAGAAAAGAAGACATCCTAAGAGGAGATGAGGTAGGATCTTTATTCTCCATAGGATCATCACTAAGAGGAAGAGCATTAAATGAATTAATATCATTATCCACTAATGCCTCATCACTAGAAGGAATCATAAATGGAGGTACAGTATCTATAATGTTTTCTTCTTTCTCTAAAATGTATTCACAAGAGGAGTGTGTTTTAGAAAAAGAGTCACCCTCATGTATGAATATGTCATCTATTGATAAATCAATGTCCTTATTCAAGGGTTTATCCCAAATAGGAGGATCATCCACAATGGATTCATGAGGGAGAGAGTCATCAACATTCAAATCCAAAGGTTCATCCCAAATAGGAGGATTATATTCAAAAGTAGGCTCATAGGAAAGACATATATTAGGAGAAGAATTAACACCAATCTTTAACTCATCTCCATAAAGAGAAATATGATGGAGAGAAAGATTAAAGTCATCTTCTTTCTCTAATATATCCTTAC
>MU223644.1:1886649-1943813 GCA_018584345.1 Thuja plicata
AAGAAATGCATAGAAAATAGATTTAAATACATCCAAATGCATTCAAATGAAATCTATAAGCATGAAAAGTGTAAATGTTTTTGTATTTTGTAAAGAAATTTGTGATTTTTAATTTTTGATATATAAACGCAAGAGCATAAAATAAATCTAAATTTAAATGCATGTAAGATCTAACATATGATGCAAATATAACACCAAAAATAAAGTGTTGTCTATCCCGGGTTCACCAAAATGTAACATAGAAAATATAGGTCACCAAAATTTAACATATAACATTGTGTAACATAAGACAATGTAACATTTGAAATAAGTAGGGGAAAGATAAGATATTCCTCTTCTATCCCAAGATGCACAAAGGAAAGATCCAAATTGAGCAACACAAAAAGGATCAATGCACAAATGAATCAATCATTTGGAAATGAGAGCAAAGAGGAAAGTCTTAAATTCCCTGTTTTATGGAAACGAATGAATGTGTGATAGATTTAGAATGATTAAGGATTTGAATTGAAATGGATAGGAGAAGTGGACTAACCTTGAAATATTTCAAATCAAAGAATGTTGTTTTCTGAGGTCCGTACTCTGTTTCTGGAAAAACTAAAGTATGATCCAGAAAGGAAACGCAAAGATGAACAAAACCCATAAATCATTTTTTGATCTGACACCATCTTATGAAAAAGGCCGCCCTTGACCCACAAATGTCAACCCTAACCCAATAATGTCGACCCTGACCTAGGTCAGGGGTGAGGCCAACCTTGACCTAGGTCAAGGGTGAGGTTGACCCTGACCCAATAATGTCAACCTTGACCTGCATAGGTCTGACAGAAAATCTGTTTATGGATCCCGAAAGTTTTCCAAAAAGTGTATCCATATTTGAGTCCAAATCCACAGTCTTGAACCTGTACCTACAAGAAAAACAAGTTTTTTCATTGAGGGGGGAGGGTTTTTCCTTCGTCAAACCCTAGTTTTGGAATTAACCTTAAATATATGTAATTGAAATTGTAGAAATAGACAAAGTAAATGCATAAATTCACCTCGCTTGAAAAATTCCTTGTGGAGGATTCGAATCCTTCAATCCACAAGTATGCTTCAAAATATGGAATGTAGAAAGGTAGGATGTCTTCAATCTCTTTCTTGTAGATCTCTAACACCAAGTCTTGAATGGGTTCTTGAATTTGGAATAGGCTTGGAAGAAGATGGATGGAGAGATCACCAAAAGGGCACTATGTAGCTTGAATCCTTCAATGGCCTCCAATGGGTCTCCTTCATGAAAATGAACCTTCATGAAAATGAATGCTTGAATGGATAAATGCTTTCTTGAAATCTTACTCCTTATCTTTTTTGAATTGCATTTGAAGATACTTTGAGAATGCTTGATCACGATTAGAAGACTTTTGTTTCTCAATCTTGCTTAGAGAAAATGAGAGGAGAAAGCTTCCTTTTATATGAAATTAGGGAAAAATATTCTAAGGAGGCTGACATAGGAGAATTAAATTCCCATTAAAGCCTTTACCCCTAGGAGAGGAGCTATGTTAAATATAATTTAGGAATCGATGCTTCGGAACCTGAAACAGCCAATCCGGAAGCAGGAAATAACTTTTGCAAAGACCGACATCCAGAAACTGTGAGACCCTAAAGTTTGAACCCTGGGTCAAGGTCGAGGTCAACCTTGACCTAGGTCAAGGTCAAGGTTGACCATGACCTAGGTCAGGGAAGAGGTCAACCATGACCTAGGTCAGGGTCAAGGTTGACCTTGACCTAGGTCAGGGTCGAGGTCTACATAGACCCAAAAGGTTGACCCTGAACCTGAGGTCAAAGATCTCATATATGTAGTGTAGGATGCAAAAACTAGGTTAGAAAAAAGTGGAAGTAGGGACAGAATAGGGGGAAAGCTAGGTCTAGATCAGGAACCCATTCAAGGTTCTTGACATGACCCCAAACCACTTACTCAGAAGGATAAACTAGTCTACCATGGAAGTGCTTCCATTTTTTGACTATACAAGTAAAAAATAAATTAATACCATTATCATCATTGTGGATTATCTTCCTTATCATTTCTATTAAAGAGATGGATTTCGTATTAGAATATTTTAGTCCTAACCATTGCTCAATTTTTTCTCAGTCTTTAGAAAGATTTTGCACTTGGGTAGGAAACACTCTCAAGGTATCATCTCTGTCATGTCAAGAGTGGGAAGAAACATTCTCAACAATAGTGGGAATGCTATTAGTAGGCACTGTTATGCCCTACATACCCATCCCTACATTTTGTAGGCAAAATGTTGGGTCCCCCTTTTTTATTTTTTCCTTGTTTTCTTTCCCTTTTTTTTTCCTCTGGTCTTTGCCTCTGTGAGGGTCATTTTCTTTGCTTTTTGGTTCTTCTTCCTCTGGGACCCTGTCTCAAAGTGTTTTGTCTTCTGTGTCACCTAGATTCTAGACTCTAGGATTCTCTGTCACCATTTCCTCTTTTGCTAGAGGATGCGGTTGTATGGAATCCCCGAGCCTGGAGTTCGGAGGGTTTTCCTTTCTCAGGGTTCTCAGGAGGAAGAAACATATTTTTACCCTAGTCGTATAAATAGGATTCACCTGTCACTTTCACATTTACCACGAACAAATTACCCAGAGCAATTAAGGCAATTAAATAGTCATCTAAGTACAATTTGCTCTCGGTGCTTAGTAGTGCTTAAATAATGATTATCAGTGGTGCATTCATGGTCTTTGGAAGCTTCCCAGTTGTAGAGCACCTCCCATGCTCCTCCTCCCACATTTTCTATTGTTAAGGTAGGTCCGTTGGCTCTCCCCTTCCTTCTTTTCTTTTTACTTTGCTTGTGCTTTTTTTTCTCCTTTAGTTTTGGTCTTTATTTTTGTTTTGTCTTGCTTTTTGGTTTGTTGTTGCCCCCCATTGGTGGCATGACTCCATAGGAAGGTTGTCTGCCTTCCTCACATTCTTTTCCCCTTTGTAAATAATGTACATGAGTGTAAATATTGAAAATTCTTGCAAGCTCCTTTGTAAAGGTCTGGGACTTGTTGTAAATGGTAGGTAGTATTTTTGTAAAATACTGTTATTTTTGTAAATTGCATCATTTCTGGCTTTTCCTGTATATTTTAGTCGATACATTGTCCTGGAAATCCTTCCCATGCGATCTCATTTCACTCTACACATTAAAACCAAGTTTGGAGCTCATTTGCATGGTGTCCGCCTAGCTCAAACTCTACACCTCACTTGTTCGAGCCATGGTGGCAGTTCTCTCTGCTCTATCGCTTCGTCAATAATGGCAGGATTAATTTCCCCATGAGTGAGCATTCAAAAACATCCCATTGGGCATTTATTTAACTCATGTCAACCCACCTGTCGCTATTAAGGGCCATTATTTTGTCTATTGCGTGACCACGTGACAACCCATGTCAGCCAAGTACAGCTCACTGCCTGGTCACTTTGATAACGACTAGTTTCTCCAGACTCTAGGTGTTGAGAAGTCCCCAGGTCTTCATCTAATTTTTTTGCATAAATTAATACCCTAGAACCTCTGGGTGTCTATCAGAATCCAACCATTGTTAACTATTATATTCTGGGATTTTGATGCACACTAACATTTTTGAACATGTACGAGATGGCGATTAATTCCACGGAGTCCATAAAACTATTTTCTATTTTTATCATATTATATGTATTGACGGTTCTCTAGTTTTGTAGGTTGCGGGTTATGCAACAACATGTCTGAAGTAACAAATCCTCATGGTAGTCTAGAGCTTCCAACTACCTCCACTCGGGCTGCCACAAAGACAAAGGAAAAAAAGATATTGGCCAAGCTCCCATTAACCTCAAAATACCTGAGGGAGGGTGTTCTTTTGGGGTCCAAAGTAGACTCCAAGCTGCGGGAGATCACAGATATAGAGCCCAGACTATGGGGTAAATTGCAAGGCCTTGTCCAAACAATGTACCAACAGAGGGTTGTCAGAGATGATATGGTGAAGAATGTGGCTGCCTCTGACATCATCAAAAATGCAAGTTTCCCCTGCTTCATGCAAGCACCAGAACTGATCCTTAAGCTAGTGATGCACTACAATTCTCCCACCCGGGTTGTTTTTCTTGCCGATCCTCTACCACTACACTGCCCGATGGCCTTTGTTAATCTAGATGATGCCACTTTTGTTTCGGGACTAGGAATCCCCTAGTTTAAGGAAGCCATTATTATCTCCTGGTCTGTATCACTCAAGGAGTTTGAATAAATTCCCATTCTCACCCAGCAACATCTCAATACTCACTGGCTAATGTCCCTGAGAAGGGACTATAAGAAGATAAAGCTAGAGATTCCCCGCAGAGACTTCAAGGAGTGAATACAGGCAGGAATTATCTTTTTGTGCAGGCTCTTCAGAGAGCCCCATGCCAGGGAATTTTTGGCATGGATGTATTATTTCCTCTACTACATCAGCACCTACAGTTAGACCTTAGATTGGGTGAACATCATCACCAATCATGTACACTTCTAGTTGAATAATTTCCTCTTGAATTTGAAGTTCTATATTATCTCCTTTGTATTATGGACATAGGCCCAACAGAGACCCACTCTTCAGGGTTTGCAGACAGTGGGAGTTCTTTGGAAAGGGCCCAGCCACCTTGTCCCATGGGAACATTATCCCTAGATCTAGTGGGAAGCCTCTTTCCCCCATTTTTTCAGCGTAGATGACACGCTCTTTTACCATAACATTTTGACACTTACTCAAGATTCGTAGTACTGGTTCTTGCAAGAGGCGATGACCTTGGTAAGAACATACAACAATTATTTCATTTAGTTCTAGCAACATACTTATATTTGGGTGACCAGCTTCTCTTAGAAGCCCTACCTACTCCCCAGGCACTGCAGAGATAGGATTATTATTTTGGAGCTCTGCAAGCAAATCCTAGAACTCCAGGCATTATTTTCCTTGAAGAAGGTTACATCCATTCCATTCCTGATCACTTGAGAGAACTATTCTTGTAGTCTCGCAGTGGCTAAGGAAGCCGATGATGAGCTAAAGAGTCTGGAACTAGCGGAAATCCACCTTACCAAAAACAATTTTGATCCAATTGATAAGATAAGAGAGGTGATGCCTCGGGCATCCACACCGCATAAAGTTCACATTGAATATTTCTAGGTGGGTTGTCAGGATAGTTTTGATTTTTGTACTCGATAACATTCATGAATGTCCAAAGGTTTTTATAAGGTCCTCGACCTTCAGGGCTTCCCCAAATATTTTTCAGATAATGGGCCTCTGGAGGACCCAACATACAAAGAACAGGGGATCAACAAGTTGGATCTCCCTCTAATGGATTAAGACACCTCGGAGAACTTAAAAATTGATGATGTAAGTCACAACATTATCAAGAACAACCACAAGTATTTTGAACATGTATGCAAGAGGAGCACCCGTAAGGGTCCAATGTTGTGGGGGTCTACTTTGGCCTTGAGAGCCATGGGACCAAGTAAATACAAGGGGAAAGAAAAGAAAGACATCCTATCCCAAATTACTCCCCAGGGTCTGCTCCCTCATTTTAGAGGAAGTTCATGTTCAGCTTGAGGCATCCAGACAGATGAGCCAAAAGATAAGCACCCAGCTCACCCACGGTCTCCTAGTTACCCTAGTAGGATCTGCCTGCCCCATAGGATCCCCTTTATTAGCTACACTCTTGAGCCGGCAGACAAATTCCAAAGCATAGTCTGTACATATTATGGATGTCAGAGCCCCATATAGTTAAGGAGAAAGAAGGAGAGGGTAGACAATACCCCGAGCATAGACATGGGCCCCAACATGCCCAATGTTCCCCTAGTGGAATTTATTTTGGACTCCCCTGAACTAGAGGATCTCCCAGAGACCTCCCCTCTGTGAGATGACTTCGATGAAATCTTTGGGACCGACGAGCTCATAAATTTATAGGGGAAGATAGAAAAGGCGGTAGAAGAAACAGCTGCGCAGGAAGCAGAAATAATCCCCGATGAAGGGGAGACACCAGAAAAGGAAGAGGTTCCAGAGAAGGAGGTCCAAGAACTTGAAAAGGACCTAGAATAGGAAGAGGCACAAAAGGACCCACAAGACATGGATGAAACACCAGTCCAAGGGGTCGAGACAAATCTAAGGCAAAAAATGATGAGCAATTGACAACTAGGGAGCTTGGACCTTCGGGATCAACCGTACCCCCAACTGTCACACTCCAAACACCTTCAGTTACTTGGGGTGATCAAGTACCCCAGAGTATGACATTTGGCGAGGTGGTCATAGAGACCCAAAAGTTAAATATTGATCAGACACCTCTTCCTCCTCCAGAGGATGTGCCCATGGACTTGGATGACTTGGCGAATGAAAACCAAAGATGAATAGCAGCAACAAGATGAGGGGAACGACCCCGAAGATATAAATATTGATTCAAAAGATGCTGACAAGGATAGGGAAAATCCAGGTAATACAGATGACACTATTGCAAGAAAAGATGGGTTCCTCAACACTAGAGAAGAAAAATCCACTAATGTGGAAGACACTAGAAACCCCAGGAACAAGAAAAGGAAAAAAGAGTCTGATGCGACCATAGATACCGAACATACACTAGCAGACTCCAAAGAAGGCCCTGATGCTTAAACCTTAGTAGGAAGACCTCCCCAACCACCATAATGGTTGGTAGAATCTAGGAAAAGGAAAGCCCCGGTGGGAGCAGGTGTTCCCCTCTCCTTGGCTGAGATGATGGCCCCAATTGCAGAGGCTAAAAATACCAAGAAGGCCTGGACCATCCATACCCTTCATACTAGTTCAGGAGGAATTATGGTTTCAGTGATTGCAACCCCTCCCCCAAATATAGATACACAGATAGTAAGGGCCAAAGAATATGTAGTCACAAAAGTGCTTCTAGGGAGGAGAGATAAGAAGGGTGAGTTAGACCTCCTGAGAGAAGCTACCCGGGTAGTTGAAGACTGATATAATAAACAGGCACAGAAGTTAAAGGAGGAAAGAGAGAAAAATGAAAATCTCCTCAGGCTTCGCATAGAACTAATGCAGCCACTGGTCGAGATCCATCTGGATGTATCCACCTCTGGACCACCTCTTCTGCAGGGTGACATGGATGCTCTTAGAGGCATGAAAAAGAAGGCATACGTTGTAGATGGGTTGATTGTGGAGCATATCAAGGTTGTAAGACAATTCCTAGATGCAACACTCCTGGACCTTTACCTGATCAAAATTCTTTTGCGCTATGTAAATGGTGTCGTTGTCCTATGGGAAAGAGGCATAGAGAAATATGAAGAGTGGAGGACCGGATTAGAAGAAGTAATAAAATTCGGGGAGGAAGCCACCATAGAAGTCTGAATTTTGGGAAAATAGCCCTTTAGATTCCTCTGGGCCCAGTGCTCCTGACTTGGTCTCAAAATTGAGGTAAAAAATCAACTAGTTATGACCCTAAAAGAGAAGATCACGGTGGTCCGGTATCCTTTCGAATTGTATAAAGAATTTGTGGGAAGGGTTTCACAAGTTGATCCCTTCACCATCAGGACTTGTGCCCCAAAGAACTATGTCCTCAGTAAATTTGATGAGCTGATGGAGTCCTGGTATCAGTCTACCGAAGACTTTAATGGAGGAAAAATGTCAAGGATATCCAAGATGATGCTCGGGGCTCATTAATCTATGAAGATACTCAAAGAATTCTGGGATGGGGCTAGAGATATTGAAGAGAAATTTAGAATTCTCAGTGACTAGTAGGACAGTGTGAAGGACATTGATGGTGATGGCATTGGCCAAATTTTTTAGGCATTCAAGAACAAGGGACGATAAATTTCTCTAGACTCCAGAGATTCATACCAACAAGGTGTATTTTTTATCATTCATTATTCTTTGAGCGTAAGCTCCCAGACTCTGGAATTCTACATCCAAAGTTTTGTATTCTTTCAGTGACTTGTGTCCATATTCCCCAGATCAGACTAGTCATTATCAAGAAATTAATAAGGGGTTCAATAGGTAGGTCATTCCAATAAGGCATGTCTGATGGAGGGATGGCTCTGATAGGTGATTTTATGATGGCGTCGCTCCAACATTAACTACCTAGTGCATCAAAGATAGTGATCCACATTTTGCATTGATCAAGCATGTAGCCTCAAACGCTGGGACAATCAGATTTCTTCTATTCTTACTCTGGCACTCTTCTCGAGGTTGACTTTTCCATCTTCTCTTCTTTTCTTCTTCCTCTATCTTGTCAAACATCTACTCTTTTTGAGGTGATTGTAAGTTGTGCAGGTAGTACCAGCAATCAGATATTGTATTTTAATGTTGAGTGTACAGTTAGATTAGGTTAGTTTTAGGGAAAACTATGTGTATAAATAATAAGTCAGACCTCATTTTAAGGGTTGACAAAATTGATGATTTTTTAGTCCAATGCTATTAGCATTTCATTTCTCAGTAGTTGCAGGAGGTCAATGCTTAGTATTTCTTAGTAGTTAGATACTCCCTTGGATCCATTGATGTACACACAAGTGATGTTGGAACATTATGTTAATGAAGAAGGAAGAATAGTTTCTGGCAATGATGTTGTGATGTTCTGATCTCTGAGTTAGCAATCTCTTTTGTCCTGTACGTTTCTAATGTCCTTTGCTCTAATGTTTTGTTAGATTAATGATCTCATTTCCCCTTACTACTGAATATGTATGAACTGTTGGTTTTGTATGCATTCAGTATTTACTATAGTTCATTAGAGCATTGTTGATGTTAGAAATATGTTGCATGACTATAAGTAGAAGTAATGGAATCTTAAATCTGGCCTATCCATTTTTGTTTATTTGATAAACCTATGCGTGCTTTCAGGAAACCTCAACCTATCACCGAAATCCCCAAAGAAGATGAGTCTAAAACCAGCTATCCCCCCTAACAAAACAGTCACTTGCCCAACTTAGCTCCCCGCACTATTGAGACCCCACACTCAAGGGCTTGAAGGCCCAGAGAATTTATTCCATGGACAACCTTTATAGGTGACGTTGGTCAGTGCCCTGGTACCTGATGACAACTTATCATCTGTTGATGAGAGTGGTCACAAAGTCCTGTCAATAGAAACTAGTGCTAGAAGGAGTGCATTAGCTCGTCCCCTTTAGAAGATTTTGATTTTACACTGCTTGAGGGCTCCCCAAGCCTTAGTTTTACGAATCAAGATTTTAGTGGGATAGGGTCTTTTTCACCCTTGCATTTTGAAAGAATCCTTCGATCAGCCTCGAATCCTAGAAAGTTTGTTGAACTCGAGCCTCCTGCCCAAAGGAAAAGGACCCCAAAGACCAAAAATCTAGCCAACTTTATCTAGGGATTTGCTACACCTCAGAATACCCAAACTCCTCAGATAACCTCATGGACTAACGCTAAACCTAGCCAAAATATAGCAGACCCAATGACAACCTACTTTGGTAACACTGGGTCTCGAATGGGATAGTTCCCCAGTGCTACCAATGATCCTCCTCTGCATCCGCAGAGGATCTGTCTGAGATATGAGCATCTAGGTGCCAGAACTACAGAAGAACACCTCCATGCCTATAAGGATGCCATGAACTAACACTGGTTGTAGCATTAGGATGTTGTGACCTAGATGTTCCCTCTGTCCTTAGGAAAAAATGATTTAAACTGATACCTCAACTTGTCGGCCAACTCTATCAATAGTTGGCAGGATATGGAAGATGCCTTCCTAGTGGCCTTCCATGTTCACGTGGACCTGACGTGGTCTCACAGATAGTTTATCTCCATTAGGAAGTAACCAAATGAACCCCTCGCCACATTGAACCATCAGTTCCAATGTGCCTTGAAGTGGTGCACGGGCCCCTTTATCCCATCCACTAATGTAACCATCCAGATGTACCTAAATTCTCTGCACCCGATTGTAGCTACTCTCCAAATTGGAGAACCACCATCGCTAATGACCGGGATACTCTGGCAAAGGTTTACAACCTAGACCTGGATTTATCCTGCAGTTTGAGAAAAGCACCTGGTGGGATTTGACAAAGCCTATCATTCAACATGATACTCGATAGAACTTCTTACGCCTGGGGATAAAACCCCAATCTAGCAATGGGTGCCCCAACAATGGCCATGGGCCCACAACCACCAATAAACCAGCAGGCCTAGTACATTTACCCATAGCAAGCCCAAACAATACCAGGTCTAGAATTTGTTCCCTGGAACCAGCCACAACAGATGCAAAAACCATTGACACAACCCTCTGAAGTACCTTTCTTCCAATTGCCCGTGGCTGGAGGATTGCAATCCTCAACTCTGGGAGCTACTTCCGCTTTCCCCGAGAACCAACCATAACAATCGTCACACTATGATGCGAATACCCAGCTATCTATAGAGGTTGAGTCCCTTCAGTGATTGGTGTCCTCCCTAACTGTGGGCATGGGACAGCTGAAGGTGGGGCCTTCCGCACCTCACAACTCCAATTCCCAAAGAGGGAATGTTTTCTCTTGACAATGAAATACCAACTCTGGAGGTAGAAACTACAATGGGCCTCGAACCAATCAATAGAAATGGAACAACAATGTGAACACCAGAGATCATCCTCCAAACCCAAAACACCACCTAGGGCGGTGCTGGACCTAGTCATTCTGCACAGCTTGCATAATTAGACCTCCTCAACAATTGGTGTAGATTGCACGACATCGGCTCTTATTCCAAGGTGAACTGTGCAACACTAGAGAAGATCATCATGATATTCTAGTCAGACAAAAAACAACCTATTGATCCTACTCCCCCATAATCATCTGCACAAGAGCCTATTCACAGTGCCTTCACATGTGAGACCGTTTTCTTTGGGAGAGATGAAGAGGACGCAGAAGAGTCTGAATTGTAGGGGTTGGGCTTCTACATATCCCACATCTATTGATTCTTCTCCCAACACTACTACAACATATTCAACTTTTAGTGGAGTCGATGTGTCCATGAAATAAAAATATACCAAAGGGGAAGAGATTATAGAAAAATGGGTTTTCCAGGTTAGGTTTCTCTAGGTCCAACAGGACAAGGACCTTGGTTTCTACTTCACACACCAGTTCCACCAAAACACAAAAACATGGTGAGACACCAATCCTTGTAGTAGAATCACCGGGTTCATCACAAAAAGGTACTACTCAGTCTCATACCCTTGCACCTTCATTTTTTCTATCTTCAAATCCAGCTCCGCCTTTTCCAAGCACTTAGATTCAATCTGAATCAACTGCCACTACCACTAGTGGGGATGGATTGGGTAGTACAAGTGGTCCAAAAAGGACATTACAAGTGGACATGAAAATAGTGGATCCCAAAGATCAAGGAAGAGTAAAGAAGCAAAAGATTGTGACAATAATGCCAATGGTAAGTCCAACAATTGCCTGAACTTCAGGAAAAACCCTCAGAATAGTCCAAAAACTCAACTTAGTAGTGACAATGGGATAGGATTACAAATAGGCCATGGTGTTACTAATCCTCATGATGCAATTATTAGAACTACATTCATAGGTGACTGCACATACATCACTACAAGTGCTATTGCACCTTTCAAAAATTCAATTATGTCATAAAACATAAATTTCCATTACAATGGTTTTCTAACTAACTTTGAACAAACAAAAAAACAAACAAACAATAGGAATAGACAAAATACCAAGACATTGAATACGGATCTATTTTTTAATTCATTATGCATAACCTGCATCGAATAGGATATTTCACACATATGACACAATCAAAGAAATGATAGAGTTCATGGTTGTTACGCCCCCAACTAGAGATAATAATCCACTAGAGAGTCAGTTAGATTCCTCTGAATTTCATGTTAGCACCCTCCTAATGGATTTATCCAAAATTAAAAATATGGACAAGATAAATGTGTCAAAAACGATCAACCAACTAGTCTATATTTTAGTGATGAAGTTGGAGAGAGAGAAAGGAAAGCTTGTGGAAAAATAGAAAAAATATAGACAGACCTTACAAATGACAAAGGAAAAGAGAAAACATAAGATAAAAGGTGCAAAAAATTATAGAAAAGGGAAAAAAATTCTTCCTCTAAAAAAGAAATTGCACGAGAAGAACATATGGAGAAAGAACCCAAAACGCCGAGGGAAAAATTGGTAGAGAGCAATAAAAAAACTTAAAGATGAAAAAACCTCTTCACTACATTTAGGGAAAAACATGAAGACTACAACATAGGAAAAAAACAATTTAAATAAGGAATTGGAGAGTGAAGGTAAAATAAAAACAATGGGAAGAGAAAGTAGAGGAAATATTTAAACATAGTGAACACTAGTTGTCAGGATTGAGAGAAGAGCTAGAGAAGGAAAATAATATAATTAAAACTTACAGAAACACCTTTAATGACAAAGTAAAAAATACTATCAAGGAAATCAAACAAGACATTTGGGGAGAAATAAAGGCCATTTTTTATAGGTTGTGTGATTGGTTTGAATTGAATGAAAGTCCTAGAGATGTTTTTGGGAAGCTCAAAGAGCACATTGATAAGAACAAAAACCTTTATCAGAGAGATAATATTGAAAAATATATTTTGCAACAAAATAACACAACCAGTGATAGACATTTGGTAAGCAAGATATTTCATGACCGTGTTCGTACAACAATAAATGAAACATTTGTCTTTTAAAGATGTCAGAAACTAAGGGAAGTAGGGGAAATTTTATCCTTATATGGGTGAAAGCTCACCAAGATGAATAAGAAACAACCAAAATGATAAGTCTTGGATTGAAGAATCCATATATCCTGGTCCTACTAACTCATCAACAAAATTTTTTGGAAGACAAGATTACAAAAAGAAATTGGAGGACGTAATGACTTCTAATTTAGGCAAGCTTCCTAAAGACACAATTCACAAAGGCATTGTAATTTCCATCAAATCATTGAAAATTTTGAATTCAGGATTGGATGGAGAATTTCTTTCAAGTCACTCTTCCAAGTATGGATGGTTGACGAGGTTGCAGGTCATTTATTATAACTTGAAAAATATTGACCTTCCAAATGACAAAGAATGAAGCATCCTAAACAAACTAACACAATCATCCCATCAGTCATAATATGTGAAAGTACTTTCAATCATCTCTATATTTTATTTGTAATGGCTTGAATAGATTTTAAAGTTTGAAATATGGTCTTTGAACAAGATAAATATAATAGGTGCTAATTTACTAAACTAGCCTCTCAAATGTAGAAATGTACAATTGTATAGAGGTTATTTTTATGTTGAGTCTTCACATGAGGAAAATCAACCTGAATTTATTGTTCCTCCCTTTTTTGTATGAAAGGGAACTCAAGGTCATTTGCTAAGGGGTGAAGCCACAATAGTGGGTTACACTTTTTTGGAGGAAGAAATTCCTCACAAAATTCACAAAGCAGGAAGATTGAGAATGTACTTTCTAACGAAACTCCTTGATTAAGGACAATTTTAGTCAATTACATTTGATAGAAAGTACTTTCGATCGAAACTACTTTCTATTGAAAGTCTTTGATTAGAAGCCAGTTCCAAAGGCTGACACAAATCTGAAGTTTTTATGGCTTCGGTGTTCAAGTGTAGGGCTCAAATGGAAGAATAAGGAGACATAAGTTTACAATGCACAAGTACTCTCAATGAGATTTCTAATGAATATAGATTTGAAATTTTTTGAATTAATTAGGTATATATTTTTTGACGTGCATCTAATGTAGGTTTTTTATCGAATATAAACCTCCAATTTTGACGTTAATGAAAAATAGTAGAAAAGAGAAAAATAAATTTGAAAAATAATAGTACCCTCTAGCTTTGAGTCTTCTTTCTATAAAAAAAATTAATTTCGATAAATACACAACAAGTTATAATCTATGTATTCAAGGTATGTCAAAAGTACAATTTACTCTACTTCAAATGTTCATAAAATATGCAATAATCATGATAATTTCATCAAACCAATCACATGCACTCAGTATGGATGTTACAAAACCAAATTAAAAAGAATCCCATTGATATCTATTTTGGACATAAATTTATGCTCTATGAAGTCAATGTAACTTTTTGAAAATGACATTTTCAGCAACATAGCAGCTTTTGTAGGAGAAAAAAAAGCCATTCAAATGAATTCAAAATAAAAAGAAAAAAAAAATAGAATCTAGAGAGAAAATACTAAAAGACTCTAGTTTATTTCATCTTCTAATTTCAAAAACTTTAAGGACAATATGCATCTGCATCTAAAAGTTGTTTTCAAATTGTAGACTTCAATGTCTGTTTAGGCAAAAAAAGTGTAACCCACTATTGTTGGATGACCCTAAGGGTAATGAAATTGAAATTTGGCATTGAATTTTGTAAACAAAATCACATAGAGTTGTGTACTTACTTCTAATAATGAATGAGTTGTATCATATTTGTAAATAAATTAATGAGAATCTCTATGAATTGTATAATATGAATTTCTATTTTTTTTAATGAAAAATAATGAAAATATTCAAGAATTGTACCATATGAGTTGAATAATACAAATGAAAATCAATATTAATTATAGAATGATGATATTATCAACCATAATCATGTTTTTGCATTAGAATATGTTATTATGCATGAGATAAAGATAGTAGACTATAGTAATAAGTTTAATAAATACCTAGGACCTGCTACTTCGACAACTGTTCAAGTTGCCACATTATTTTATTATCGAGATCCCTGGATTGCTTGCCATAAACTTTATAGGTTCAGGTTGGTTCTTCACTATTTTTTCTTTACTTTTCATAGCTTCACTTAACTTCATCTAAAGTTCAAAGCTACTAGTACTGGTACATGAGTCACTGACATCATTGATTCTGGTACTCCCACTTTGGTTTTAAATATTTCTCAATCGTCTTCTTTGACATTCCTTCCTCCACACTTTCAGTGCCCTATCATAAGGAAAAGTATGGACATAATACCTAGATGTATAGAGCCTCAAGTAATTTTCCAAATTCTTGTCTAGTTTGTTTCTTATCTTTGACTTTAGGAACCCCAAAGCACTGAAAAATCTCTCATCCTCCATTGACCCCAATAACATCGCCAGACATAAATAAACAAGCTTAAAAATTTCTAATATTGAATCGATCAACATCTCACTCTGAGCTATATTTTCCCAAAGCCTTGTTATGGATCCATCTTCATGGGGTTTCTACATAATTTTATATTGTTCCCTCATTGTCTGTAAAAAATAGGTTGATTTCTCTCTCAAATGAGATTCGTCTAAAATTCTATTTAGAGTTACTCCATTGAATTCTTGGTTTTGCAAAAATGATCGATTAAAGTTAGTATCTTAGATCAAAAATATTCTACATTGTTTACACTCTAATATGAAGAAAACACAATAGCCATCGATTCAAGTTGTTTAAATAGAGGGAATCTTTCTCTAATCACCAAGGAAAGATCATAGGCAATGTGCTTCATAGAAGTAGTTAAAGACTCAACAATCTTGGTAAAGTCTTTCCTTATAACACTTGATAGTCTTTTTGTGGGGTTCTTTCCTAGTTCCTAAGACTCGACCCTAAAAAACTAGTGCATTGGTATCTCAACTCCATGTACTTCTTCACATTACTCCAGATTTGCACCGACCTTTGAAAAGTTACCAGGATGGTCAAAATATGTGATTCTTAGCCAGTTGACAAATTTTACATCATCACATAATTGATAGAGATTATCGAGCATCACACATGTCAATTTATGCAGTGTAGCATATTATGAAATATAAGTAAACTATTTGTTGGGCATCATTCATTATATTCCTCATTTCCTTTGACATTGGGAGAAGACTTGCTAACATTAAGAGTGTCTCTACATTACTTAACCTTCACACCAGCTTAGGAAATTTAAGTAGCCCTGGTTCATAACAAATTGAGTTCATTAGACCAAGGAACGGTGGATATTATGAAAAATATTGATGCACTAGTCCGTCCAAAGAGATCTCTCTAGTATCATTATCCTTAAGAAGCTTGTTTCCATCAGTTAGTCCTTCGGCAAATTGTTGAAATTATCTGAATCATTTCAAACTTAGACAAAAGTATTGGTAGATTTCTTTGATTACAAATTCAATATTTTTAACTAGGGCATGCTTCTTGATAACTCCAAAAGACAGATTCATTTTGTGGGTCATGCAGTGAATGACAGTAACATAGGGTGCACAAGAAATATCTATCTTTGCACATAGACCATTCCTGTGGCCTTGCATTACTGAAGCTCCATCCACTCAAATACACACCAACCTTTTGTCAATCGTCATACCATCTATACCTCCTTATTCAATTAGAGAACTCTTTACTAGTTCAAATAAATTTTCCGTTGTCCCATTATCCTTAATTTTAATATAATTTAGTAGATGAGGTTGGAAGAAAAATTTATGTACAGTGGGTTACACTTATTTTCCTAAATGGACATTGAAGTCTACATTTTGAAAAAAAAACTTTCAGATTTAGATGCATATTGTCATTAAACCGTTTGAAATCGGAAGGTGAAGTAAACTACATTCTTTTAGGATTTTCTGTCTAGATTCTAAATATATTTTTTCCTTTTTTTTTTGAATTGATTTGAACTATTTTTTTTGTCCCACTAAAACTGCTATGTTGTTGAAAACGTCATTTTCAAAAAGTTACATTGACTTCATAGAGCATAACTTTTTTCCTAAAATAGATATCTATGCGCTTCTTCCAAATTTGGTTTTGTAACATCCATACGATGCATGCAATTGGTTTTATGACATTATCATGATTATTGCATATTTTATGATTGTTTGAAGTAGAGTAAACCATAATTTTGACATAACTTGACTGCATATTTTATAACTTGTTGTGTATTTATCAAAATTCAATTTTTTTTGATAGAAAGTAGAATCGAAGCCAGAGGGCACTGTTATTTTTCCCAAAACAAATTCTCTTTTCTACTATTTTCATTGAACGTTAAACTTGGAGGTTTATATTTGATAAAAAAATCTACATTCGATGCATGTCAAAAAACATAAACCTAATTAATTCAAAAATTGTCAAATCTATATTCGTTAGAAAGCTCATTCAGAGTACTTGTGCGATTCAAAAGGAAGTCTCCCTATTCTTCCGTTTGAGCCCCGCGCATGAGCCCCAAATCCATGAAAACTGCATATTTATGTTACGCTCTGCAAATGGCCTCTAATTAGAGGGTTTCAATAGAAACTACTTTTGATAGAAAGTAATTTGAATCAAAACTAATTAGTTTCAATCCAAACTACTTTATATTGAAATTAATTGAGTGAAATTTCCATATTTAAAGACTTTTGATAGAGAGTACTTTCTATCAAAACTCCCTACTTTCTATCATAAGTACTTTCTAAATTCGCCTGCTTCGCGAATTTGAGGAGGAATTTCTTCCTCCGAAAAAGTGTAACCCACTATTGTGGGTTCACCCCAGTATAAACATGCATGCATACCTAAGAAGTATTATCTATTGTTCTAACTTTGTATAAATACAATACAATAAATGTTGACTCCTCAATTTTTGCCTTTAAATCTTGTTTTTCAACCTCTGAACTTGTCCATTCCCATCCATTGTTTACCGACCAGAGACTGTTAGGATAGTTATGAACTTTTAGAAAGTGTAATAAAGCACTCAATGATGGGAATTCTATGATAGCACACTCTCTGCTCAAAATGTAAAAGACAACACTTAACTGAACAAATTTTAGTATTTGTTATACTTTCACTATTTTTCCAAAAAAAGCTTCAATACAACCTTTAACTTCAGCAAGATTCATCTGTATATTGCGCTGAAATTCAAATAATTATGTATTCCTAACATGCTAAGATTCCTCCTTTATTTTCCATCTTATCACTTATTTTTGAACTCCATCTATGGTTTTATTTTAGTAAACTTTACCCATATGCTTCTATATGGTTTCAATATTTCTCTGCAACCTCTTTTTCTTCTTATTTATCATGGTGCAAATCTTACATCTGCATTCTACCGGAGTCTTTCCTGCAATTAAATTATCCCCTAGTTCAATGAATGGATACTTTGACGCCCATTCTATTTGAAAACTCCTCGACAGATCCCACTTTCATTCTATTTTTTATTCTCTATCCTTTTTTGAATTATATTTTTTTTCTTCTTTTGTGCATTATCATCATCTCTGGTATTCTCAGTCTCACCCAAGTCGATTATATCATTCTGGTTACTCTGGGTATTTACCTGAAAAATCTTCTTCAAGCTCATCATGATCTGAGATATCTGGTTCGCCACCTTCTTCAATATATCATGTAGGTTGTGAATCTTGTAAATATACTTGTGATGAAGTAGCTTCTTGATTGTGGCTAGATATTTTTCCAGGACCAAAGTATGATGATAAGGCTCTACATTTTGCTCGCCTCTCTTGGCTTTCCCCACATGCAGGAGCCTTTCCCTTATTCTTGTTCGACATCTCCAACAAAATAAAGGCTTCCAAAATTATATTAACTTTTTGAAGAAGAGACAATAGCCCTACAATGTATATTATAAAATCTAGATGTCGTCATGTCTAAGGTCTCTCGGGTGACCACTGACCACTAACTGGTCCGCACTAAGTAAGAATGAACTCAAATTGCAGAGTCACAGACAAATAGAGGTGAAACCTAAGGTGACTTAACAAGAATATTATATTTAGTACACTTCAAAAATTAATCACTTATGTTTGCCTAAATTGAAGTCAGCAACACACTCGACAATCTAAAACTAATTCACTGTTGATCAAAATTCAGATATCAGAACGAGCTGAACCAAATTGTATATAACAACATTGATCTATGAATGCATTTATACCAATCCTTTTTGGCAAATTCGGATGTAAGCTCATATGGTATTAGGTATACAAACATTTGATGAAGCCCGCATAGATATAACATATCTTATATAATTTTCGAGGTGATTATGGGTCCTTTAATAATTTTCTATCATTAATAGATTTGACAAAAATGATGTTGGTTTGAGACACACATCTGCAAAATGTCTAGAGAATTTGAGGCCTTCTCTAAATATATCTTTATAACATCATTGGCGAATATAGGTCGTCGATTAAGACAAGCTTTGGAAATTTAGGATAATTTTTTTTACTTTAGCGTGTCTAAAAATTAGATTCGATTGACGATATGGTGCAAGAAATGAAGAAAATTACATAAACTGATGGGCGATGGGCCCGAGCATTCAACCCAATATTTGTAAAGGTCGGGCGACACGACCAACCTGATATACAGATTATATTCGCCAAATCCTGAGTCACCGATGTGATACATTCGCCAATTGGTGAATAATCCCCACTAAAGTTATCCCTGATTATCTATTGTTTCAAATTGTGTAATATTCTATAAATTATTCATATATTTGAGCTATTGAAATTGATTAAAAAAAATACTATTCAATTGTAAATAAATAACATTAAAATATATTTATTACTCAATATAAATCTATAAGGGAATAAGAAATTGAATTTTTATATTCTTTCATTTTCTTGTAGTTTTGGCATGTTTCCTCTCCCTAGATAGCATTGGCGTATGAATTATGTCTAAGTAAAGTGGATTGAGAAATAAATGAGAGGAGAGAGGGAAAATGGGGCAAGCAAATAAGGTTAAAAAAGCGATGAAACAATCCAACGAAGACACATATTGTAATGGTCGTGCATTATTTCTTGTCATTTATGAACCGTTGCTATAAGGTTGTTCATTTTAGACAATAAACAACTTCGACATAATAATAAAGTTTAACAAAAACATGTGTAAATATTTTATTTACTTATTAATATTAATAATTCATTTATGTTTTCCCACCAATCTCCTATTGATATATATTTGCACCCCCTCACATTACAAGTACTATTAGATATTCAATAGTATGTATTACTATATTAGAATTATAAAAGAAGAATTAGCACTTATTCGACCCTCTCTGGTACTAGGAAAAAATTACTCAAAACATGCGACAACACAAAAGTAAACGTGCTCAGACAACAAACTGCCCTAGTATAAATTTAGCCATAATTATTATCTACATTTTGTTTTATTTTTCCTACACTACACTTTTCGGCGCTTCTTACCTCCATTAAGAATGCACAAAGATTAAAAAAAAAAAATCAAACTTTTTTTTTTCTCAAATTGGTGAAAACAAAATAAGTTGTTGCCAAATTTTTTGTGGTTTTCGACTGCAAAATATGTAGATCATGAAAAACATATGCTGAAAATTTTGCAAAAAATCATGGTATTTTCAGATTTTTCTAATTTGGTCAATACTGCATTCTATCTCGAACTTAGCCGCATCCATAATTTCCTGGGTACTATTCCAATTAATTTTCATGGTGTAGTGAATTTGTTTTCTCAGAACAATTACTGTTGTCAAAAGCTGTAGTCAGAATAGATTGCCATGTGATGTGACCATTGATTATGGGTCGTAGTATTCGAACCGGTGAAGACACAGAAGTCACATGCATCTCACTTTCTTAGAAACGTGGAAATTGTACATACAGTAAATTTCCACTGGCGTTCCACTGTTGTTCTGTACTCTGATAACAAATATAAAATTTTCAACATTTATTAGGCTATTCCTGTTTACTTTAACAACAAAAATTAAACCTTCTAGAAATTGAGGGTACAGGAAGTTCACAGGTTCAAATCAGATAGGGAGTTGGACATTTGCCAATAAATGCATGCCAACGCCAAAGCTGAAACCGATGTTTATTCAATGAGATAACTTACACGTTTTTTGAATATTTTTTAATGTCTACAATGAATATGTAAAACGTTTTCTGCCTTATGATGAAAGTTCGATTTAAAATGTGTATTAATGAAGTAGCTTAACAGTTTTGAATGCCTGCAATGAATATGTAAAACGTACTTTTTGAAAAAACATAACACAAAAGACTTCTCAAAATTGAGCACTGAAAATACCAGTTCTATCATTTCTATTAATAAACAAATTTACATTAAATGTAGAGAAAGCTATAAATTACAGTTAGTTGACATATTAATTGAAAACAGGTGAGAAAAGATGACTGGGCGGCTGTAGACGGCTGCACATGTTTTCTATAGTTTAGTTTTCTGGAAAGTTCTTCTTGGTCTGTGCCGACCATGGATTACATTGCATTATAATTAATTTATTTCAGCAATTTCGAATGTCTGCAATGAATATGTAAAACGTTTTATGCTTTTTGATGAGATTTTAATTTAAAATGTTTATTAAAAAAGCTTATACTCTTATAAATTACCAATAGGAAAATATGAGATTAAATTTCAAGGAAAAAACCTAATTCTATGATTTGTTCGCTATAAAACTGGGTTTTGGAAAGCTATATTTTATAGGTCGACATCATGTCTACGAGAGAGGTTGCGGGTGCTCTCTGGAGGAGGTTTTGTTTTCCTTCGACTTTTCTCACTAATGTTTTCTGAAATGAAATTGTTGTATTTTAAGCACCCTATATGCTGGCTTTACACTCATAAACAACTCTTTTTATCAGTTCTTTACATCATAAGCACATAAAAACAGACTGTAATGAAGAATTCTTTTGGAAAGCATATTTTGAACACAAACGTATTTGTTGAATGTAGACTGCAAGGCAAAGTTGCAATAATCACAGGCGGATCAGGAGGAATTGGGGAAGCCACTGTTAGGCTGTTTGCCAATCATGGAGCCAAAGTCATAATTGCAGATATTTCAGACGATGCTGGCATGAAAGTGGCAGAATCCCTTTCTCCCTTGGCGACATATGTCCACTGTGATGTGAGCAAAGAGAAAGATGTAAGCGCAACCGTTGATTTGGCCATGGAAAAGCACGGAAAGCTTGACATAATGTATAATAACGCAGGAGTCGCTGGCAACCAAAAACTGCGCGTGGCAGAGTATGATATGAAGGATTTCGAGCGAGTGATGAATATCAATGTAAAAGGAGTAATGCACGGCATTAAGCACGCAGCCCGCGTTATGATACCCAATAGAAAGGGCAGCATTATCTCGACAGCTAGTGTTGCAGGTATACTGGGAGGAGCTACTCCATACTTCTACACTGCCTCCAAACATGCCATTGTTGGGCTCACTAAAAATGGTGCAGCCGAGCTGGGGAAATGTGGTATACGAGTAAATTGTATTTCTCCAGCTGCGATTGCTACAGATTTGGTAATGAATTATATGGGAGTGACTCCTTCAGCAGAGGCAAAGGCCAACGTGGAGGTCGCGATTCAGGGCGCAGCCCCCTTAAGGGAAACGAGCCTTAAAGAAGAGGATATTGCACAGGCTGCTCTGTATTTGGCCAGTGAGGATTCCAAATATGTAAGTGGTCACAATCTGGTTGTGGATGGGGGGCAAACGGTTGTATTAGATGAAAGTGCAGCGTTTGGAAAATACTGATAGGATTCTCTTAGAAATAATGGGGGCCTACTGTAGATGCCCATAGATCACTTTGACATAATATGTCAGGCACAGACAGGCTATAAGTTTTTGTGGCTTAAACTTGAAAGTAAAATAAGCGTATTTGTGTAATTTATATTTAATTAATAATAATATAATTCTAATTTATTAAGTTCACTATAAAAGTGAGATAATGAGAGGTGAAGTCACATGTTACATAATATCATCATTATAAAAATATGAACTATATTGTTTTATATTTATTTAGATTCATTCTATTTTACCTTGTTGATTTTGTTTTTCTTATTACACGTGATTGATGTTAGTGGTTAAATATTTGTAATGAAGTTCATTAAGTCTTTTAATAATAAAGTTTGGAAGTGACTTCTTCTTAATAGTAAGACATAAATCTTATAAATGTTCTTCTTAATATTAAGACATAAATTTTATAAATGTTTTATTTTAATAAAATGTTTATTTTTTAATGCAAAGGAAAAAGGTGTGTTATAGATGAGTTGAAATCAATGCAAAAAGAAGATTAAATTTGTGTGATTTACAAGAAGTAAAATATTTGCACGCAATTTATTGAGTCTACCAATATTAATTTTTGAAAGTGACTTCTTGTTAATATTAAAATTTAAATTTTCTGAAGTTTTAGCTTTCATGAAATGTTTGTTTTTAAGTATAAAGGAAAACATATGTTTCATGTGAGATGCAATTAGCAAAAAGAGAAAACCAAAATTTGATGTTAATTAGAATGTGAGATAGAAGAAAGTGGACAAATATGTTGTCTACCTTGAATCAAAACATTATTAGAATATTTGAATATATTATGTGAATTTAAAAGAGTTCCACCTATTCTTCAAATTTTGAGATATTAGTACTTTAGATGTCTTTAGACATTAAGCTATGGGATGACTAAATAATGTTTCATAGATAAGATATCAACTATAAAATTAGATATTTGATAGTTTATTAAATAACATTTTTCTAACTATTAAACATGCTTACAAAGTTGCAATTACTTATTCAAAAGTATCATATTATTTTTCAAAGAAATATCATATTATCTTTCAAAGATTAATTCATTATTATAATATTAACTAAATGACACTGTTTTTAAATACCTCATTAATTTTTAGATACTATGTGATATCTTTATTAGATAACTACAAAATTATTAACTCAATTTTAATGGATGATGAACTGATATTCCATAGCTTAAAAATTCATATATTGATTTCATGGTTCAACTAACTTTAAGTTTAACCTCCATCTGTGTCTTTGTATCGTTAGAACAAACAAACATAAACTAAAGTCTCTTTTGAGATATACTTTTCTAAAATATTTTTAACAACAATTTATTTTTATGCAAATATGTGTAACATAAAATGTAGGCTACCGTTCATTGATATTTGAAATGACGCAAGACGGGGAGCAGGCCGGTGGAGGATCTGCTGAGGAAGCTGCGAAATCTGATGAAGATGCAGACGATGATGGTGGGAAGAGCCGACTGGGGGTTTTGGCTCTCTCAAATGTGGTTGGTTGGCTCTTTCCCCTCCTCTTTTCCCCATCCGCTGCGTTCGTCTTCCGACTTTGTGTGTAAGTTTCGTGGTTGGGGTAGTGTTGGGCTTGGTTGTGGAGTTGGGAGTCATCTTTTTGGTTTTGGCAGCAACTTATATCCCCCTTGTTTTGGCCCTACCTATTATACTGTCAGCGGAGGGATTTTGTGTTGGTGAGTTTGTGCCAGCGGAAGGAGTGTCCGGGACATGTGGGGAGTGGTCTTTGCTCCTGTGGTTAGTGTGGGCGACTGTGGTCTGCCATGGGAGATCTTTGATTCGATGGTTTTTGGCTGGGAGTGTGTCTCTCTCTTTCCTGCTATTCGTGGCCATAGAGTTTGTTTCTTCTCCCCTTTGGCTTTTTGTTTGCAGTTTGCAGTCTCCACCCTGCCCCCCTCTTGTTCTTTGTGGGTATCTCTATTTTTCCGTGTTTGAAGGGTTGTTCTTCTGGTCTAGCTCGGTTTCTTGGAGTTGGGGGTTTGGACAGTGGCTAGCCTCTTCTGGTTAGTTTTCTGCCTCGTTGATGGGGGTCGTTCGTTGTGGTCGATCTTTAGTTTTTCTTGTTGGGGGGGTATTTGTCTTCCTATTTTGGTTGTGGGTGCTCAGCTTTGGTGGATATATATATATATATATATATATAGTGTAGTTGTTTCTCTTGTTTTAGGGGGAGCTGAGGTTTGTGGTGGTTCAGCCAAGGAATTGCGAGAAGTTAAGGGTTCAGCTTGGTTCTGTTCTATTTTTGGTTGGGGAGGTTCATTCTTAGCAAATGTGGATATAAAGTGCTGATGGAGATTGACCAATGTGTCATTTATGAGAAGGATGGGAGTAAGAAAATTATTACAGCAGTCCAAATGACAAAGAATCAAATGTTTCCATTGAAGGTAGAAATGTGTTTCTCTTCAATTTCAGCAGTTGCATCTCCCAAGTAAGCATGTACAATAGTACAACAACAATCAGCCTTCAAGAGTGTGATTGAAGACCCCTCCAAGCTATGACATTTAAGGTATGGATATCTTGGTTATGTTGGTTTAAGTTTATTGTCCAAGAAAAGAGTGGTAGATGATTTGACATGTATTAAAGAGCTCAGTAGCAAGTGTGAGGCTTGCATTTTGGGTATGCAACATAGGCTGCCTTTTAGTTCTGAAAACTCTAGAAGGGCAAGAGCACCATTAGAGCTGGTGCATACTGATTTAGTTGGCCCTATGAAAATCACTTCCATTGGGGGGAGTACTTATTTTATGACCTTCATAGATGATTTCAGTCATAGAACATGGGTGTATTTTATGCAAAATAAATTTGAACCTTTTGATAATTTATTAGAATTTAAAGCGCAGGCTGGAAAAGAAAGTGGACATTATGTTAAATTCCTAAGGTCAAATAGAGGGGGGAATATACCTCCAATATTTTTGTGAAATTATGCAAGCAGAATGACATAAAGAAGGAGCTAACAACCAGTTATACTCCACAGAAAAATGAAGTAGTTGAATGAAAGAATAGGACCATCATGGAGATGGCAAGAAGTATAATGAAAGAAAAAAAAAACTCCCAATTGAATATTGAGGAGAAGCTATAACAACAGCTATCTATTTGATAAATAGAAGTCCTACAAAGGCAATCCGTGACAAGATTCTATTGGAAGCATGGGCAAAGCATAAATGGATGATTGAACACTTGAGATTGTTTGGGTGTGTAGCATATGCACACGTGCGAAAGGAACAAAGGAAAAAGTTGGATGATAAGGGTGTGAAATGTATCTTCGTGGGATATAGTCTTGATTCAAAGACATATAAATTGTACAACACAGTCACCAAAAAGATCATCATTTCAAGAGATGTGGAGTTCATTGAGAATGAGTCATGGGATGACTCGGTGGACACATCATCAAGCCCTTCAAGTAAAGCGCCTATTATTATTGAAGATGATGAGTTTAATGAGCACCAAGATGATATAATAACAGATATAGAAAACTGTAAATTGGCCTTGTAGAGACCAGTAGCATCAATACTGAGAGTTATGATCCCACTCTCGCCTCCCTAGTGCCAAGAAAGACCAAGAGGCTAAGGGAGATATACCAAGATGAAAGGTATTAAAATGAATTTAGCAAAAACATTAGTTTTGCATTATTTTCTCATAGTGATCCAATTGATTTTGAGGATGTTGAAAAAGAAGAAAAATGGTGTAAGGTCGTGGATGAGGTAATAGATGCAATTAGAAGAAATGAAATTTGGGAGCTCTGTAATTTACCTCCTAAAAAGATATTTATTGGAGTTAAATAGGTTTACAAGACCAAGAGCAATATTGAAGGAAAAATAGATAGGCATAAGGCTCGATTGGTGGTCAAGGGGTATAAACAATAGTTTGGTAGAGATTATGATGAAACCTATGCCTCTGTTGCAAGAATGAAAACCATGTGTGTTGTCTTAGCAATTGCATCCTAACACAAATGGTATCCGCCTTCTTGAATGGAGTATTGAAAGAATAGGTTTATGTGGAGCAGCCACCTGGTTATGATGTTCCGGGTCATGAAGGTAAAGTGTATAGGTTGATGAAGACTCTTTATGGGCCTAAGCAAGCTCCACGGGCATGGTATAGTAGAATTGACTCATATTTGATGAGCAATAGCTTTTGCAAAAGCGATGGTGAGCCCAATCTTTACATCAAGGCAAAAAATGGTAATATTTTAATTGTTGTCTTGTATGTTGATGATTTAATCTTTACTGGGGTTAATAATTTCCTCATTGTTGATTTTAAAGAGGCCATGAAAAGAGAGTTTGAAATGTCTGACTTAAGTCTCTTGAGATATTTTCTAGGCATAGAAGTAAAACAAATGCATGATGGTATTTTCATCTATCAAGTTTTGGAGAGATTTAGAATGAAAAGTAGCAAGCTTTCCCTAACACCAACTATGATAGGTTTAAAATTAAGCAAGAATGATTGCAGCAACAATGTGAATCTGACTCTGTTTAAAAACTTGGTTGGAAGTTTGATGTATTTAACAATAACTAGACCAGACATTATGCATGTAGTAAGTTTGATTTCCATATTTATGGAAACTCCAAAGGACTCCCATTGGCAAGTAGGAAAGAGAATGCTAAGGTATGTGAGTGGCACCAAGGGATATGGTATTTTATATACTGCAGCAAGTGATCCTGGACTGATTGGTTACACAGATAGTGATTGGGCAAGGAGTTTGGATGATTGGAAGAGCACTTCCAGATATGTCTTTCACATAGGTTCATGTGTAATCTCATGGGCTTCTAAGAAGCAATCCATAGTTTCTCAATATACTTCAGAGGATGAATATATAGCAGCAAATTCAACAGCATGTAAAGCTATTTGGCTAAGAAGGATCTTAGCCGATTTGAAGGAAGAACAAGAGGATGGAACCACAATATTTCCTCAATAGATTTGTTAAAAAATCCTGTGTTTCATGGAAGAAACAAGTACATTGAAATAAGGCATCATTTTATTAGAGAATTAGTTAAGAATGATGAAATAAAAATAGAGTTTTGTAGGTCAGAGCAACAGCTAGAAGACATTTTCACCAAGCTATTTGACATTGCAAGTTTTGAGCGCCTAAGGAGAAATCTGGGTGTTGTTCATTTGGATCAAGTATGATCTTGTTTTGTCGGCTCAAGACTATGGGGGAGTGTTGTATTTTAAGAATAAAATCCCATTGCCTTAAGCCCCTTTCTTTGACTTTCCAAAATTAAAATCTTCTTTATTTTATTGTTCAAAGAATATCAAATTTTGTGTGGACTTTTCTGAGATAAGTTCAAATCAGATTTTGGGGAAACCTAATTTATTCTTGAACTTTTGATATTTTTTTTGGACAGAAAATTTTCTATAAGGCAAATAATTTATTTATTCTTCCATAGAAATCAAAGAAGAATGCGGCAGCAAGTTTTAGTTTTTTGTGTGCTCTGTTTATAACAGAGAATTATTGCAGCATAAATTATTTGTAATTGTCTTGTTGAGAAGTGATTGCTCTAGCCATTTTGTGAGAGCTCTGAGAAGCTCAAGAAGTTTTTTATTTTGTATGTAGCCCCCATTGCTGCAAGTTCAGATTGTAGTATGAAGTTACAGACATAAGTTTATTTTCTAAGATAGTAGTTTTTAGATTTACTTATTATAGAAGTTTTTCTTCATTTGAATAGTAGAAGAAGAAAGACTTATATATCTCCATATTTTTTTTGTGTTTATGCTCTGCCCTATTTTGGGGTTTCTTGAATTAATTCATTGCTGAAACAGAGCATCTATGTGTGAGTTTCCAGAATATAGATTGAGTCTATATTCTTTACAATATTGAGGTGGAACTTGCTCATATTGAGGTGGGGCTTCCTGTGTGACTACAAATTGGTTGTGATTCATCCTTCATCCTTTTTCCTCCCTCTTTAATCTAATGGGGGTGAAATCTCATCCTATTGAGGTGGATGATGGTGGTAGAGATGTGGAGAATGTGTGTTTCTTTTGGATCCCTCTTTGTTTTGTCTACTCGGGTATAGATTTAAATGCCTCTTAGGTTCCCTTCCTTTCTTTTATCTTCTCTACTAACACTATAGAGGTGGGATCCTCTCCTATTGAGGTGGAGAGGAGCTTTAAGGAGAGTGGTGGATGGTTTGGAGGCATTTCTTCTCTACTGGTAACACTTTGGATGAGGGAGACAAGATTTATATCGGTTTAAAGCTTTGGGGAGACTTTGTAATCTCTCTGTTGGTTAGGGGTCCCTCTCATGACCCTAGAATAGTAGCTGGCTTTTTAAAGATCAATTCTATGGGGTTGTATGTGAAAAAAGTTTGGGCTTCCTTTCAAAATTCCTTTGTAATTGTGGGAACCATCTCATTACCTATTGAGGTTTGGGGAGCCTTCAAGAAACCTAAAGTGTTATATGGTATTTTAATGATGTTTCTCCTTAGGCTATGTAAGAGAATGGTTTTGGGAGCCATAATAAAACCCAAAGTGGTGGTTGTGAGATCCAATTCAAAACCCATGATGGTTTGGAGAGCCTTCAGAAACCCCTTATTTTTTCCACTAATTTTGTATGGATCAATCTTTCACTCGGATGCTTGTGAAAATTATTTTTTGAATCATGTGAAAAACTAGTGTCAAGGTTTAGGAACCTTCTAGAACCTAATGGTCCTCATTTTTTGGGGAATGTCTTTTGGTCCAGTATGTTTATCATGTTCTATGTTGTTGCTGTCTTATTTTAAGGTTATGGAAGCCTTGCCAAAATTCACTTTTAGGTGAAGGGAGCCTATAAAAAACCCTTGGAACACTATTAAGGATAAGGGAACCTTGAAAACATTGTGGTCTTTGGTGTGAGGCATAGGCATTTTACTTTGTGGTTTGTTGAGAAGTTGGAGCTTAGTATGATTATTGTTTTTAGGTTGTTGTTTGTTTGTTAGTTTTTGGTTGCTAAATTGTTACGCTTTATCTCTTGCAGTCATTCATTGTAGTGGGGATACACATATTCCTCAAAATATGGTTTTAAAGGCTTTTGGGTTCCCTTCAAAACCCTTTTTTTCCTAACCAACAACATAAAATGTAGGATACAATACAAAATTTTAATAGACAAAGATTTCCTTTTAAGAGAGTATGTAACTTTTTAAAAGCATGTTAAAATGAAAGATTGCAATGTCCACATGTCATTCATTATGGATTGTGAAGACCACTCTTTGCTTTTTCATAAATTACAAATCCAAAATTACAATTGCAAACATACAATGGTGAAATTAATTCAGAAAACTTCCTTTCTCACTGGGTGACATATATTGCCTATTAAGTGAGCCAAGAGGAGGATGCACACATAATCATATATTGGCCATGAAAAATTAAATATGATTTACAATAATTCTAGGAATTGTAAACATCTAGAAAAGCATGGAATAGTATGAGAGAGTTTTAGTTGAGCGAGTGTTGAATAGTAATGAAACGTGAATGACACACAACAACCATTAATTGAGCTCAAGAACATGTGGGTTCTCTAAAGAAGGTGTCATTATCTCTTACATAATTCAATTTAGTAGTATTTTTATTAGAGTAAAGAGGTTTTGAAGATACCCAAAAACACTCACAAAAATGGAAAACCAAAACCAAAGGAAAACTAAGAATAGACAAATAGCCAGCCAATAGAAAAATAAAGTGAAGCAAAAAAGGGTCAAAGGTCCCAAAGGACTATTGAAGATTATTTAGCATTTTTTCAGCCTCCACATTTTTTCAAATAACACTTTCATTTATATTTAGAGAAACATGAGATATGTGGTCTTGCTCAATCTTACCTTTGTTGTGGCTATGAGTTTTTGACTATTGTCCATCCATTGGACCAAAACTTATGTCTTCTTGATCCACAACAGTAATTTTTCCTTATATTACATGGTGACATGAGAGGAAATAGTGTTTACATTTTTCAAACATTCATGACCTGAGCTTTATCATTCAATTTTTTAACCATTCTTTCTCTTTTGCATTTCCTTTTCTGCTAATAGCCGCAACAAATATGAATATTTTGTGGACCTTAATAATACTCTCTTCTAATAATGTGATCTTCTTCTCATGATCCATGTTCATGGTTTTGACTTCTTTGGAAACAACTTGGATAAGGGTAAGAATCTTGTCAATATTATCTAAACTATAATTCTTGTTCATATTGTTCTGCTCCATATCCATCTTGTTACTAAGGGAATTAACCCTATCCTTGAGAAAATTAATTCTACCCACCCCCCGCTTCATCTATCTTCCTTTTAAAATTAATGCTATACTTTTCCATAGCCTTATTGACATGAGGGGAACTAGTATGCCACCAATCTCCAATCATAGAATGGGACAAATTATGACCTTTCTTACTTTCTTTCACCTTTATGACCTTCGATGATTTAGAACATTCTACTACACGAGATTCAGTCTTTTTAGCTGAAATTAGGGTTTGATAAGCTAAAAAATACTCCATAAAGGGAACATAATTTGAGTCATCTTTGAAATTTTCATAACCACTGGGTAATTTGGCGGTAGAATTTTTCAGCCTAGGTTATTTAAAATTTCCAATATGGAAGCAATCATCTTCATTAAAGGTGAAATCCTTAGCTTCAATACAGTAGTTAGAATAGTGTACATAGACATTTAGGTAATAATTATTACTTTACTTGGAATTGGAAGATGAAGTTGGAATGGACACTAATTTTGGATACTCCCTAATTAGGAGAGCGAGAGCTTCATTAGGAACCAGGGAATTAGGGTTCTTCCTGTGCTCACTAATCCCATTTTAGTGAGATGAAATTAAATAATAAGGCATAGAGATCCAATAATCATACCTAAAATGATTTAAAACCATGAAATGATAAATGAAGAGGCTTGTAAAATAAGCATCAAGGGGGATGCACATTATTACTACTTCTATAACCTCAACCCAAATGGGTTTTATGGACCCGTGATCATATCTCATAGCATTAGCCTACTTGATCTTCTCCCATTCATCTTCTTTGAAGAAAATATCAACCACTTCATCTCAATCACTTTGATCCCTATAAAACTTCTTCCCTTCAATTAGTATGCCAGTGATTTTATATATAAGTTCTTTCACAATAAACCTTTCCACCTTTTAAGTGTGTAGTATTCCATTCTCCCATCCATCAAGAAAGGCTTTCAGCACTAAAGGTTCATAACCATGAAGTTTATCCAAGTATGGGGAAATGCTACTCATTAAGAGACTGTCTTACACAACGTGGTTATTCTGTCGCTTATCATAAGATGTGGGCATCATCCTATTCCTATCTAAACCCATAACATAGTTCTATAAGGAGACCAAATGAAGCTAGAGTCAAATGTAAAATAGGGTAAGGATAGCTGAAAGACTACCCATAAATAAACTAATGAAAAAATTGGCAATTATAGTGGACCAAAAAATTCTCAATTTAATGACATGCCTTTATATTCTATAATAAAGTATGAATACCTCATCCCTTCCATGTTCAAAATCCATGTGTAATGAAATATCATTTACACAGAAAGATATCACTTCAACGTAGCTAACTATTATTGAAGATGATATTTTTTATTTTCATAGGGATTTGATCATTTTTTTCCCACCAATATATATTAATTTTGTTTACCCCAATGTTAGAAAAACCAGAAGCTACTTTATTTCCTCCTCAAAATATATGATAGACTTTATATTCTTCAAATTACTTATTTATTTCAAACTGTCATGAACAACACTTCTAATTGTCTAACTTCATTCTTGAGTATGTTTGAGACAATTAATAATTTTAAATGAACCACTCTCTAATCAAATCATTTGGTAACCCATTGGAACCACCATTTTCATTCTAATGTAGGTTACATTTTCCTCAACATAATGGTTTTACTTGATTCTTAAAGGGAGGGCCACAAAAATAACAAAGATAGGATTACCATCACATGCCACTTCATGACAACTAGAAAACATAAGATTTTTGTTAGCCACCCCATCAATAGTATTTTTAATAAACCCTAAAAGATGAGATTTCCAAAAAACTCCTCTCACCTATTTAGATTTCTAAATAGGATTATAGATATCCCACTTGAGCTTCCAATTTTGAGCCAGTTGAAGATCATATTGAGAGGGAATAACATTGGGCTCCCTCATAGAATGATTAAGAGTATTTATCTTTAAAAAAATTAGTTTCTACCCAAAATTTGAAGGCCAATTTATCAGTAGGACAAGTCACATCCTTAAAAATTCTATTATTTCTCTCCTTTCAAAAATTTTAGGAAATATGACAAACGATGAGAGACCATAAAGAGATAAGAGATAACTTACAAAAAAGAGGAGACGATCAACACCAACATTCAAAAAAAGAATAGGGAAAGACCCAAACAATTGACCACAAATTAAAGAAATGGGCCCAAACAACCCCAAAAAACAAGTACAACCAAGGATAATACAAAAAAAATCTTCCACCACTTCCTTTCACTTAACATTTATTAGGGATGAAAAACCCCCTCTAGTAGATATTATCAATATTTAGAATCTAATTTTGATCTTGGGCCCAAAAAAGAGTGTTAATATTGTGAATTGGTTTAGAATTTCAGATCAAACCCTTAAAGGATTCAGGGAAAAAAGTCCTAAAGAGAATTTTTAAAGCATTAGAAACCTAAAATGATTTATCCATAGAGCCAACCCAAACCATTGAATCTTCACATGCTTAATAGTAGGAATGTGAACCTTTGACAGTAGATCCTAAATGCGAGATAAAGATGGATGAAAAGAGGAGCGATCTACCCAATCATTATCTAGAACATAATTAGAAACCTAATAGCCAACTATCTTGATACAAAATCTTTTGAAATGATTAGCCTATGCTGAATAGGAAAGGGGGACATCCCAAAATAACCAATCATCCCAAAAGTGATTTTTGTACAATTCCAAAGAGACCACCTTATAAATCTAACAATAATAGATTTAGGACAGGAAATAAAATTCCATAAGGAAAAACTAGAATCCATAGATCTAGGATCAGATAAAACGTCCCAAAAAGGATTATATCTAGTGAGATATTTATTTTAACAATAGAGGTCCATTAATTTTTGATGAATAGAGGCCTTTTCTATTAAAAATAATATAAAAAGTATAATACCCACAAAAAAAGGGGTTTGCCAACAAAGCTTTATTGAATTCCTTTATCTTCCTAATTGTCGTGCCCCCAATATCTTATGGGTAAATGCCCAATACCACGCCACTAAATGTAGTCTACTCTTCATCTTCAATCCCATCAAAAGGAAATTATGTTGAATACATTTAATTTTTACTAATAATTTCTTCAAGACATGAAAAAAATGTGAAGAGAAGGCTTGATCAATTTCTACTTGCTAGCTTGATTGAATAAAGAACCTCTTCTGCTTGCAAGTTTAGATTTAAATCTATCAATAAGTTCCATCTAAAAAGAGTTAGGAATACCATTAGAGAAGAGATCCAAGTCAAGATGAGTGGAAGAAAGCTCTACTATATGGCATAATTTCAATCTACTTCTTCTCTAGAGTATTTAAATTGAAAATAGATATTTTATGGAGGTTAATTTTTTTCCCTGAAGTCTCTTTACATTTTACTAGAACATTCTTTAGTTTATTAGCTTCAGATATTGATCCATCACCCAAGATAATAGTATCATCAACAAATTGTTGATGCAAACATACCTGAAGACATGAAGAAGGGGAAAGGCCCTTAAGACAACCAATTCTTACGCCTTTCTAAATAAATCTTTCAAAAGACTCCACCATAAGAATGAAAAGCAAGGGGGAAAAGGGTCCCTCATTTAAGTCTCGTAGAGCTACTAAAGAAACTAGAGGGAGAACTATTTATAATAAATGAGAATCCAAAGGTTGAAAGAAACTAAGACATCAAATGGATAAATTTATTGTTAAAAATAAAGGAATTTGTTTTTAATAAATTACTAGTTAACTTGATCATAAGACTTATAGAGATCAAGCTTGAGGAAAAATCCAACCTTCTTATTAACCAATAGGGAATGAATACTCTCATGCATAGTAATAATATAATCCAAGATTTGACATCAAAGAAAAAACCCATTATGTTTATTAGAAACAAAAAGAAGAAGGATCTTCTTGAGGAAAGAGACTCAAAATTTATAGACAATCATATAAAGGGAGTTACTAATGCTAATAGGGGATAAGTCCTTAAAAGAGTTAGCATAAACCCTTTGAGGAATGAGAACAAGAAAAGTAGCATTTAGTTCCTTCAATAAAATTATATATCCAATTACCTCTCTAGGAAATAAGATAACATTTTTGGAAACAATATCCCAATAAAATATTGTAGAAGAACATGGGAAGGCCATTAGGGCTCACCACCTTCTTTACATTAAAAGAAAATAGTTCAAAAAGAACCTCATCATTTAATAGCATCCTAGGTAGGAGAAGGATCATCTCCCCTAAAAAAAGTTATATGATTTCCCTAAAAATATCCAACTATCCTTCAAGGTCGAAAGGTTGGTCATTAGAAAGTAGAGAGAAAAAAAATTATTAGGCACATGCACAATTTCATCACATTTATCCAATATTATTCCAGTATAAGTGACATTTTTAATCATGTTCAAACTATGATGCATAAGAGTAGACATATGAAAAAAATGGTATCGTGGTCTCTAGTTTAGAGCTAGACCATGCTCTTGGGAGATGGTTTCATGGAGCTTTGAGAGGATAGAGATTGTTTTATCTACAAGGGTTGGGGTCACTCCCTGCAATTTGATCTACAATAGAATTTTATCAAGCCCACCCTTAAGATAGTTTTTGTGTGGAAGATATGACCAAAATTTGATTGGTTCGATTTGTGCACTGCACATTTACTAGAGGCCAACTTATTCACAACATGATGCATAGCTCTCCCACTTTTATTAATGTTCTACCATTCCCAAAAAAAAATTTCAAGTTCTATATTCGAGGTCCATATATTTTCAAAAATAAAAGGGAAATTATTTTTTCAACTGCAAATGTCTATTGAAAGAGCATTAGAGAAATGATCAGATCTTATACATGCTAGAACCAAAAGTTTGGAAGAGTACGGGACCAACCAATATTGGGTTATCAAGGCCCAATATAAATTGAAGTAAATCTCAATCTCATCACTATTAATCTTATTTGACTTAGTTAAATATACCCCTTGCAAATACAAGTCCAAGAAACCCTAAGAAATGATGAAATTGAGTAAATCATATTTTATATCTTTTGCACTATGAAATCCTTCTTTCTTATCATTTTTATACAACAAGGTATTGAAATCTCCCATCACCAACCATATTTCAACTTGAAAACAAGCTCTGAAGCTAAGCAGAAAATTATACTAGGTTTCCTTGCAACTTTATTATTAGGAGCATAAATATTTAAAAAAATTCAAGAAGTGCCATCTCTCAAGTGCTTAAAATGAGTTGTAATATGGTTTTAAGAAGACACAATCTTAGTACCTTTTACACATATTGGATTCCAAAAAGTTTCAATGCCTTCCAGGGCCTATTGGCATCATAAAAATGTAATCCACAATCCTTAAGAAACACCCATCTTAATAATTTGAAGTTGGTCCCTCTAAATTTTAGTCTCTTGAATAAGAAACAAATTATAAGGTCTATGATATCTAATCAGATTTGAAAATAGATCATGTTTATGGGGGTTATTATGCCCCCTTATATTCTACAATATTATATTCATTTAAAATTTTGAGTTGTTTCATTAAGGCCTATCTCAAAACGACTTTTTGGAGTCCCCTTGGCTATCTAAAAAATAAAATTTCATTCCCCAACTCTGAATCTTAGTTTTTCTACCACCATGCTTTAATTGGCCATAATTTATGTTAGAGTAAAAAGGTATTTTCACTTATTAATTAAATCATTATGTATTTAATTATTAAGTTACATTTTTATCTATAGTTCATTTAAGCCACACTTTAGGCATACAATAATGAATTCTTTATTAATTATTCATGCAATCTAGGTTTCTCCACCCTTCTTAGGGTTTTTATCTCAATGTTGTTGATGTAAGCAGTCACAGGTCTGAATTATTGGTTGAATTTGACGGCCACCAACCCATCATACAACTTGCTTTTTTTTTAATAATGAGAACCTTGTGGGTTTTTGCTCATATCTTGAGCACAGGGTATTTCTTTTTGGCAAATGAGATATCATCGGAAAGCTCTCTCGGAGCTTTATTGAAATCTGGAGGTTAAATTTTATGATTTTCCACTTTTTAGGGTTTTTTTCCAGTCAAAGTCAGGGTTACTTTTGAAAATCCCGGAGCCATATCTTTCTCATTCAGACTTCATTTTTCAACTTCCACATAGCATTTGAAAGTTGGTTCAGTGCTCTATCTTATTTCATGAGTCTCACACCCAAATTCTGCTCTAGGTATTTTTTATTGAGTTTTTGCATGTTTGCAATCTGGTGGATATCTTGGATGTTTCAGGTCCTAGGATCATTTTCCATCCATGGGATGACTTCTTTTTGGTTTTTATTCATGTTTCTACAGCTTTCTGGCATTCCTAGATATTGTAGACATCTATTTCTATCCCATTTCTTTTTTTTGCAAACGCACTGAAATAAAGTGTCATCTGATGCATATTTGGGATCCTACCCATTTTGTGCTTGATTATACTTGCATGGTGAACCTATAATAGTGGGTTACATTTTTTTGGAGGAACAAATTCATCCCGAAAAGAGTAATCCATGAAATCTATAACCACAATTTTGATAGCGAGTAAACTAAACTTTCATTCATAAGTGTGTAACTTCCAATTGAAAGTATTGATATGCTATGTTCAAAATGAGTTGAGTAACTTAGAGGGGAGGGGTGAATCAGTTACCACAAAAATAAATCCAAGTCCCTTAGATGTCTTTATCAAACTTATCACTCAGATCGGTTAATAAATATATTATGTTGTTACTCAGTTAACAAAGTAATCTTAAGATATTAAATGTGATTAACCTATAGTGATTAAGTGTAGAAAAATAAAGCATAAATAAAATAACAAGAACACAAATGATACCAAGATTTAACGTGGAAACCCAATTTGGGAAAACTACCAATTGCAACTAGTTATCATTTATCACTATTCTAAAGTGAGCCCTGTTAGGAGCCAACCTTGTTAAAGGTTACAAAAAAAACTATTAGGTGTGACCTTATTAGAGGATATAATCCCCCTATTAGGAGTGGCCCTTTTAGAGGTCTTCAAACACTTCAATGTAGAAATGCCACCTTGTGAGAGGATTTATGAAAGAATGTTAAGTCTACTCTGTTAAGAGATTTGGATCACTGCTACAATTGTTTGAGAGTAACAATGACTTGACTTGATTAAAGAAGCAACTAACTTTGTAGATTCAGATCTTTATTCTGACTTTAACTGGATCCTCACTGATCAAATATTATTTTGCAACCCGGTCTAGGTATTCTATCCTTATTCAAAATTCCTTCTTAATTTACCTTCAATCTTCATATTAAAAATCTCTACACCTCATATTAAATCCAAACTTGACCTCATATATATATGATAAACTTTATCAATTCGGCTTGAATAGACTTACAAATAAATAGTAAAACTTAAATATGTTTGCTGCTATTAACTAATAAAACATAAATTATAAACTATTGTAAGTTGGTTAACACTAAATATATAACCTGGTTAATGTTGTAATCCTTCGATGCATGATTGTTACTCAGCTGAAACTAAACTTATTGTATTGCCTGAGTGAAATCAGTTAATATAGAACTTGCTTTAGTAACCAACTAAGCTCGGTTAAGTTTAGACATTTGTGTAGCATCAATACATTTGTGTAACATCAATGAAAATACACAATTGAATAATTGTATTCAATAATCTCCTTGTTTGGCATTGGTGGAAACACAACATGTCATTATACAAGGAATTTTAGAGCAACAGAAACAAGAATAAAAATTTTAATGTCCTTAGCTTCATTTTGATTCTCATCGAAAAATCTCCCTTTGTCTTCACAGTCACTGATATACTGATTTCTCCCTCTTACATCAATCTTTGTCTCTGGTAAAATTTCTCCCTCTAATATGCTAATTTCTTTGGCATGACGTCAATAATCTCTCCATCTTTGACATCCAATGCCAAAGACTCCATCCAATTATGTTGTAATGTACCTAATGTACTGATTCATATAAATAAGCTCTGAAAATATGCATCAACTTGTTAGATCTTCACTGTAGCTCGGTTGATGCATCACAAATCTGTGCTTTACTAAGCCTCAGTTAGTGGAATCACCCCTAGCTTTCCTCTAAGATACAAGAATGCATCCTTAGGTAAAGGTTTCGTGAATATGTCTGCAATTGTTTCTTTAGTATTCACATATTCCAACCTTACTTCCTTGTCCTGAACTAGTACTCTCAAGAAATGATACTTTATTGCAATATTCTTAGTCTTAGTATGCACCACAGGGTTCTTTGAAATGTTAATAGCACTAGTGTTGTCACAGTAGATAATAACAGGTTCTTTGATTTCCTCCTTCATACCTGACAACAACTGTTTGAACCATATGATATTTGAACAATTCACTGCTGCAACAACATACTCTACCTCTGTTGTAGACTGAGAAATGCAATTCTATTTTTGCTAGTCCAGGAGACTAACCTATTTCCAAGAAAGAACGCTCCACCAATGGTGCTCTTTCTGTCATCAACACCTCCTGCCCAATCAACATCAATAAACTTGTCTTCAAATCAAAGTTTCCTCCTTTCTTATACCATAATCCATAATCTTTAGTGCCCTTAAGATACCTCAGAATCCTTTTGATAGCCATCAAATGATTCTCTCTATGATTATATGAAAACCTTGCAACAATACCAACTGTTAATGCAATATAAGGCCTAGTGTGAACAACATGTTGAAGTTTTCCAATCCTGGATATGTAGGTAGTCTGATTTACCTCCTTTAAATAATAATCCTTAGACAACTTATGTCTAGTAGACATAGGTGTCCCAACTGGTCTGGAAATTTCCATTCCAAATTTCTTGAGTATCTCTTTGATGTATTTAGATTGAATAATTTAGATACCATCATTCATCTGATGAACTTGTAAAGAAACAAAGAATTTGATTTCTCCAAACATAGACATCTCAAATTCCTTACTCATTGGTTCAAAGAATGCTTTACATAAATCACCATGTTCAGTGAATAGTATAGCATCAACAAATATCTCTACTAATAGTATCTTGTTTTGAGGTCCTTATGTGATGTACAAGCTACTATTGTCAGTAGTTCTTTGAAATCCAATACTTACCAGGTAACCATGTAGTCTTTCATACCAAACTCTAGGAGCTTGCTTCAGTCCATACAATTCTTTATGAAATTTGTAAACCATATTCTTTTTGTTAGGATCAACAAAACATTTAGGTTTCTCAATATAGACTTCCACTTCCAAAATTCTATTCAAGAATGCATATTTTACATCCATTGGGTATAACTTGAATCCTTTATGTGCTGCATACGTCAGAAGAGGTTTTTCTCCTTCAATTTGTTCAATGAGAGAAAAAGTTTCTCCATAATTAATGCCCTCTTCTTGAGCATATCCTTTACACACTAATCTTTCCTTGTTTCTAGAAACTTCAATTTTTTCATTCAAATTGTTTCTAAAAACCCACTTAATACCAATCACTTTCTTTTCTTTTTGTCTAGGCATAAGAGTCCAGGTCTTATTCTTTTCTATCTAATCAATCTCTTCATTCATAGATTCTATCCAACTTTCATCATTCAAGGCATCTTTAATGGATATATGTTCAATTTCACTAAGCAAACATGTACCTTTAATTTATTTCCTTGTCATTATACCTTTTGTCTGATCTCCAATTATTTTATTAGGTGCATGATGCCTTCTGACATATTTTTCAAGTACAGGTTCCTTCTTCTTAGATTCTGGTCTTGCTTCACTTGGTGCACCACACTCAAACATTTTTCTATGCTCTTCTGACTGAGAATCTATTGCCTCTATCTGAGAATCAGTTGCCTCTGTCTGAGACTCAGTTTCCTTTGTCTACGACTAGGTTGCAACTATTAGTAGCTCGGGTTGCACCTACAAATCAGGTTGTATTGGTTGTAACAAAGTTTATGTTGATGAATTTAGTGTTTGGCATGGTTGTTGTCCAATCACCATTTCTTGTGTCTTAGGTATAGTATTAGGTTCATAATACACAAAGTTCTTGTAGTCCTCGAGCTCTTTACTACTTTGTTCTTAACTTCTCTCTGCAAACTCATCAATCTTTACATGTGCACTCTATATGACTTAATGGGTAGTAAGATTAAAAAATTTATATGCTTTTATTTTATAGGAGTAGCCGAGGAATATGCCTCATCACCTTTTACATCAAATTTTCCATTTCTTTCTTCCTTCATGATGTAACATTTACTTCCAAATATTGTGAAATAATGAACATTGGATTTATAGATATACCATAATTCAAAGAGTGTTTGATCAATACCTTACTTTAGTTGAGCTCTGTTCAAGGTGTGAAATGTAGTGCTAATAGCTTCCTTCTAGCATTTTGTTGCAACATTCTTTTCGATCATCAAGGTCCTTGCACAATCCATAATAGTTTTGTTTCTTCTTTCTACTATTCTATTTTGTTGTGGTGTACCAAGGGAAGATACTTATCCCTTGATTCCTATTTCATTATAGAGTTCATTGAACTCATTAGAAATGAATTCACCTCCTCTATCAGATCTTAGGCACTTTAGTTTCTTTCATGATTCCTTCTCAACTCTGGCAAGGTACCACTTAAACTTCTGATTTTTCTTTGAGAAACATAACAGTCATCATTATGGAATGATCATGAACAAATAGAATGAAATACTTCTCTCTAGTATAACTTGTTGTTCCAATTGGTCCACATAGATCAGTATGCACTAACTCCAAGACTTCTTCAGTATTGTAGTTCTTTCTCTTGAAACTAGTTTTTCCCATCTTCCCAATTTGACAGTGTTTGGACATTGCCAATTCAGGTTTCTTCAAAATAGGAATACCTCTTACTCTTCTATTCTTTCTTATGCTGACTAGGTTATCAAAATTCACATTACACAATCTTTTATGTCATAACCAGCTTTCTTCTACTTGTGCAATAAAACATGAACTTTCACTGATATCAAGATAGAATAGATTACCTTTTGTTTGCTTTCTAGTTCCAACTAGGTTTCCCTTACCATCCAAGAGCTTGGCCTTAACATTCATGAATTCTACCTTGAAACCAATGGTATTCAGCTATGCCATAATTAGTAGATTATGCCTTAGTCCTTCAACCTAATAAGTATTATAACATTTTATTCCTTCAGTTAGAGAAATACAACCTTTACCTTTCACATAGCAAGGTTAATTATTTCTAAGTCTGACACTCCCACCATCATAGTGTTGAAGATGTAAAAATTATTTTTTATCACCATTCATGTGGTGAGAACAACCACTATCACTTATCCACGTGTCATTAACATGAGAGAAAAGTGCAATCTTTTCATTTTATTCATTATCTAACCCATCCTTAATATCAATGTAAACCATTTCATCTTCATCTTCATCACTATCATAATATTTTGCAATATAATAAGATTTCTTACCTTTGTCCTTGTAGCTTTTGTGACTTTTGAAATATTTTTTTCCTTTGTACTTGTTGAACTTTCTCTCATCTTTGTCTTCTTTGTTTGGACACTTAGCACCAATGTGGCCAACCTCATCACATCAAAAGAAAATCAATGGTATTCATCTTTTGTACTTTCCCTTTCCTTTTGTAGCTCTCTTTGCAAGTAGTTCTTCAATGATTTCTAGATCTTCATCGTTAGATTCATCATCACTATCGTTGTCAATTTGTTTTCCTTTTGAGTTTCTATCCATCTTACTAAGGCTTAATTTAGGTTTGAATGCAGACTCAAAATTGCTAGGATTAGGAGAATAATTGTCAAAATTGTCCAACTCAAAATCTGTTAGCCTTCCAACCAATGCATCTAGATTTATATCATTACTACACCTCATCTCTTGAATAGCTAAAACTCTAATTGCATAGATAGGAAGTAAATTTCTCAATACTCAACTAACCATTGTTTTGTCTTCAATCTTTCCACCATTATCTCTGATGGTACTCACACTTTTCATGATTCTTTCACTATATTTTGTAATGTTTTTTCCTTCTTTTATTTTTATCTGATCAAATTGACCTCTGAGACTCTCTCTCCTTTGGATCTCTTTACCTTTTCAACTCCTCCATAGATTTCATGCATTTTCTTCTACATATCATAGGTAGTAGGGTAGTCCTTGAATTCATCCAATTCCAAATAGCTGAGTGAAGAAGCTATATCAATTATCATTATGTTATATTCTTCATGTGCATCATCTGATCCACAGACATAGGTCTAGGTAGATGTATCCTCACCAACTCTTTCCATGCAGGAAAGTTGTCTTTGTTAAGCTTGGGGATCTCCCTTCCTATAACACATCTTTGATCTTTAGCTTAGGCCTTGAAAACTTCCCTGAAAGCACCAAATTCTCTGATACCAATTGTTGGAAATGAGTTGAGTAACTAAGAGGGGAGAGGTGATTCAGTTACCAGAAAAAAAATCCAAGTCTCTTAGATGTCTTAATCAAACTTATCACTCTACTCGGTTAATAAAAGATATTCTAATGTTACTCAGTTAACAAAGAAATCCTAAGATATTAAATATGATTACCCTTTTGTTATTAAGTGCAGAAACATAAAGCATAAAGAAAATAATAGGTACACAAATGACACCAAGATTTAACATGGAAACCCAATTTGGGAAACCAACAATTGCAACTAGTTATTGTTTTTCACTCTTTTGGAGTGAGCCCTATTATAATCCAACCCTCTAAAAGGTTACAAAACACACTATTAGGTGTGACCCTGTTAGAGGATTTAATCACCCTGTTAGGAATGGCCTTGTTAGAGGTCTTCAAAAAATTCATTGTATAAATTCCACCTTATGAGAGGATTTATGAAAGACTATTAATTCTACTCTGTTAAGAGATTTGGATCACTGCTACAATTTTTAGAGAGTAACAATGAGTTGACCTGATTAAAGAAGCCACTTAATTTGAAGATTCAGATCTCTATTCTTTAGGTGCGATGGTTCCAAATTCCTCCATCATTTCATTTTTTACTTCATCTTCATTATCTTGATCATTTTTTCAAGCTTTTGAGCCTTCCTATATTCACAACTCTTATATTCATCTAATGTTTCCTTCTAAACATACTGTAAAAAATGCTTGACTTTGCAAAAAAGTTTCATCTTCAAGGAAATTATGACAAGCTTAATTCCTTGTATATCAAAATGCTCTTCCTTGAATGTCTAGAGGAGTAAAGTACCACTCTAATGGCTTTGGCTCTCAATGGATTCCCAGCTAAAATTCTTTATCAGTTATTATAATAACATTCTCCTCTTCTCCTTCTTTTATAGTTCTTTCCGCTATTTTCTTGTCATCGATCAATTAAAATTTAGCCCTTTTTTCTTTAAAAGAAATCATAATTTCTTCAAAATTATCCATCAAAGAATTGATTTTCTTAAATAAATAACTGAATTCCTTCAAAGAATTATAATTTTGATCCATTATTTGGACAATTATTAACATCTTGCTAGAGCCTATCCACTTCTTATTATCATTGTACACATCTAAATCAAAATAATTTCTAATTATGTCTTACAGAAAATTTAATTCATGGGATAACAAGGATCCTTTAATTTTTCCTCTGAACCTATTGTAAAAACCTTATGGGTCACTATGCCTTGTTGTGATAAACCATAAATAATAAGGCATAATAAACTTTTCAAAATGGACACAATCTCATTTTGTAATCACAAAATAAGGGACATTTGTACAATCGGGGAAGGTTGTGCCCCTACCCTTTCCTTTCAACTCATTTTCCTAGATGAAGCCAATTTTCCACATCACCTCTACAAATACCAGCCTGAGAGGTACATTATATGGTAAAATATGGGGCTCCCTTGGAAAATCATATATCCTCAAGATTGTGCTAATAGGGTAGGGAATGATATCTCCCCGATTGTGTTATATCTTTAGAGCTGGTGCTCTTTCCTTTGGCCTTAGAAAATCATGCAATTGTAATGGAATTCTTGGTGGGTTAATTGTCAACCTATCTCTCAACCTTGATGAAAAGTAATGGTCAAATCTTTCAAAAAACATATCTTTTCTATCTCATGACATATCTATTCACCAAACTTGTACTTACATTTCATTCACATCAAGTATGATTTTTAAATTCATAGAATCTTCAAAGAAGTCTACATTTATATTTAGGAACATATGCATTAATAAAGAGTACCAAAAGAATGGGGTATCACAATCACCCCTCTTTATTTCTTGCAACCCCTCATGTATCATATCTACGAGGTATGGGTCATAGTCATACACTACTGTGAAATTTGGATTTCCACATACATATATGTCATTGGCATGCTTGTACTTGGGTGAAACCATAGAACTTGGCATAGTAAGAATAGTGTAGCCTTGAAGTGCTAAGAGAAGGAATTGATTGGGAAACATTTTATTTAACTTGGGAAAATGTAGTATTTTTTTTGTCTTGCTTTATCCAAATGGGAAGGAAGAGCATTTCCTCTGATAACAATTTTCATCCTTATATATTCATCTTTTATCTCCTACAAATTGATAGGCTCTAGGTAAGATGTAGACTCGTATAAATCAAAGAATTGTTGAATCTCCTCCCTTCTGATTGACAATAAGATCTCCCCTTTATTTCCCCTCACAATCCTCAGAATTGGGTCATATTTGTCTCCCACTACGATAAGCAAGTCGACATCCCTAAAAATATTTGGTACTAATAATTTCCCCAAATCATAGTGCCTTGTATTGGATAAAGGAGACTGAAGATTCCTATATCCAACCCACAATATGAACATACCCAGACCTGTCATTTTCACTCTTTCATATACAATATTGAATGATTTATCTTTAAAACCCTGACCTAGTGTTCTACCTCTTGTAAATTTTTTTCTCTGATACCTATCATTCATTAATGGCTTCAATTGATCCAAAACATTGTCATATAGTTTTCTATTTTGGTATTCAGTTTGTCTAGAGTGATGTCTTTGAGGTGCCATTTTAACAAACTAGGGCTTTCGATTACAAATTTTGAACAAAAGAGGAAAACTAGAAATTTGAAATTTGAAATTTCAAGAATGATCCTAGCATTATTTCTATTCTATATTATCAAAACCATAATCCTACAATTCACTATAGTCTTTTCCCCACAATTTGAAAGCAACTCCTAATTCTACTGCCTTAAAACAACGAGGACAAGATAAGAACTGCACTTAGGTATTTTTCACACAAGAAACCCTGATTTCACACTCTAATAGGTCAATATAATTTTCTTCATCTCTAGAATCAAATCCTTCCCTTGTCTAAATGATTTAATGAATGAACATGGATTAAAATAATCTTTTATTTGATCTGGAATGAGTGGCCAATGTCATATCTTCCATTAATTCTTACTTAAGAAAAAAAGAAACTCCAAATAGGATGACAAAAATTTTGAATTATATCTGTTGATCCTCCCTTCATGTTGACTCATCGAACAGATTCAATTAGTCAATCATACATTGACCTCATATTTTGCAAGCTGGCCCATCTTATGAGCAGTGAAGCATGTCCAACTCATCAGCTTTACCGCTTATCTCTTGGTCCCAATGTCATATTAGTTTTTATTATCATGGACATTTGACATCATCTCACAATGCCTCAGTGGTTAGCATCCTCAAATATCTAATCACTGGATCACGAAGACCATTAGATTTGATCTTGATTTTGCGGTTCTCTACATTAATCCCTTAGCCACGCCCAATAACCTTTGAGAAAATTTCAATCCACCTTAAAACATATAAATTTAATTATTCATGTGTAGAATGATGCATTTTAAGTAGCCTGACACTTAACAAAAGGTAGCCGACATAATATATTGAAATCCCTCTTCTGGTTCCTTTAGCCAATGGATATACAACATTTGACAGTCTCTCGTGATGCTACAATGAATAAAATATTAGATAAAAGGATTTATGAAATTGCAGGAAACCCTCAATAAAACAACTTAATTTAATAAAATAAAAGGACCCAACCTAGGATAAAGGTGTTACCTATAAGTTGTTTATAAAGGGACATTCGACCATAGGGAAAATAGATCTAGGAAATAAGACTTAGGGAGAAATTAAAAGGCCAACCAGAAATAAAATAAAGCCTAAAGAAAATTATGGCCCCTTTTCATGACTCAAAGACCCTTAGCATTTTTAAGCCCCAAAAGTAACATTGAAATAAAATAGATTTAGGGTTTAACATAACAAGGACTAACAGATTGAAAGAACCTTAAAACTTGAAGCTTTAAAAATATGATAGAGAGAAAGATTAACTGGATATGATGAAAATTTCACTAAGGAAAACTATTTTTTGCAAAGATCATTTTAAAATGCTATTAGAATGAAAGGAAAACTTATTTTGGAATCATTTTTCACTTTTTTTTTGTTTGAGTTTTCACTGGTCAACATTCTAAAAACACACATTGTATTATTGTGTCTTTATTGCTACTGACCTTCACACATTCAGGGAAATTAGAAATGGTCCTTAGCTTCCAAATGCAATTAGTTTCATTAATTTTTATGGTGATTTAAGAAAGCTATTAAAAATTTCCACTTGACTCTCCTATTATGAAAAGTTTCTTTGTGAAAAATATGAAAAAATTACTTTGTACAACATTTTATAAATATTTACAGGGCTAAAAGTGACTGGAAAGTTGTATTTTTGAGATTAGAACCTAATTAATTTGGTTTTATGTGATTTCATTTAGTTTTTCACAAGTTATATTATTTTTGGTTTTGATTATTCATAAACGTTACCTAGGGTTTTCAGTGAGTTTAATTTATTCATAGAATGATTTTCTACAGCTGAAATCTGTTGAAACTTTATGGAAACCTTTCTACCAGAAGTTATTGTATTTCTTCAAAAGGATAAGTCTAGATGAGTTGTTTTGTGCTATTTATTTAGTTCTATTGATCTCAGTGCACAGGGTATCTTTCATGAAAGCCTAGTTTAAGGAGGGTTTTATGGAAAACTGTATCATGTGAGTTGTTTGATGCATTGATGAGTTATATGTCATTAAGAGGCATGGTTGGAGGCCATGGAAAGGAAAAGAATATACTTCCTTGGACAACATTGGATTTTTTTATCTATAGGTCAAAGAATAATTCATCTAAGGTGCAACTAAAATGTACCTTGAATGTATTTAAATAGAACTCGTATGTTCAAATGATCTTAGTCCCCCGTCTACATAATATATGTAATAAATATCATAATAAGAAAGTACAAAACTTAGCTAAAAGAAGTGGTCCCATCAAGTTCAAAAAATGTAAAGAATGAAATGTGAGATAGTACAAAAGGATGACTATATTTTGAGATCTCCACATTAAACTATACACTTGGATTAATTAGAGGTAATGACCACCTTCTAGAAAATATCCAATTAATTAGGAAGTTGTAAATCAACTAAGGAGATCTTATGAGGTTTCTGGCTATATTATAACCATAAATGCTCATATTAAAATAATGTGACCTATAAATATAAAGTATAGATAATAGAGGGTTTTTGAATAGTCAAACTAGCTTTACATTATTATGTTTGTGCAACCTGTAGATGATATCATAATGCATTGTCATCTCATATAGATAGTGTTATGCCCTGCATACATCTCCCTACATTTTGAGTGTACAATGTCAAGTCCCCCTTTTCTTTCCTTCCTTTTCTTTTCAATTTTAGTTTGGTTATTTGTTTCTCCAGTCCCTTTGGTCTCGTTTGGTCTTTGTCTTTCTCTGGTGTCCTTTGTTTTCTCTAGGACTTGATTCCCAGAGTGTCATTTCCAAGCAGCTGATTTTGGATCTTTGGTATCTAACGATTGTTTCTCTTTTCCCAAAGATGAATGATCGTTAGGTATTCCAAAGTCCAGACCCTGATCACTGGTTTGTTTCTCAAAATTACTTTTGGTAACTAATGCGCTCTTCTAGGCATTATTTAAGGCCTTTTACCTTGTCACTTTTACACTTACCACAAACTAATTACCTTCTAGAAATTTTTCTTGAGAGTGAAGCAATTTGTTTTTTGAGCTAAGATGTTTGAGCTAGAAGGTGTAGAGGCGTGTTCAACAATTCTCGTGGAGCGTTTAGGTGGCATAATGAAGCTATTTGTAGTATCCCCTTTTGGAATTTCAATTTCTAGATAGGCTCTTGGGATCCTCTATTTTTATTTCATTTTTGTTTCCTTGATTTTCTCTATGTTGTTTTCATTTCCCTTGTTTTTTTTGGTTTCATTTCATTTTGTGTCTGGTTCTTCGTTGTTGTCTAGTTTTATTTTTCATCTTTGTTTTTCCATTTCTGTCTGGTTTGTTTTTATGTTTTCTGGGTGATTGTTTTCCTTCATCATTCAGGTCACATCTTTCATTCAGCACTATGTTGTCCTTGAGCCTAGTGCGTCTCTTTTCCTTTCGTAGTCATCTGACTTAGAAGGAAAGACGTCCGCCCTTTTTTGTGTTGTAGACTTTTTGTGAATAATGTTTTGCTTCCCATTTGGAAGTCTGTAAATATTCTATAAATTTGAGTCTGTATATATTCTGCAAATAGTCTATAAATTTTTGTATCTCTCTATTAATGATTGGTCTCATCTTTGAATTCTATGAGTTTGGCCCCATGAACATTTCGGCGCTCCGCACGTTGCAGGTAGTCTTTTTAAGTCACACTCTTACATTGGTAGAGTCTTTATTGCTCTATTTTTTTCCTCTACTTAAGAGATGTGGTGTCTTTGAGAGGCTTGTCAAGTTGGGTTCTTACGGAAGCAATTTTTGATGACCCTCTGTTGTCCAAATGCTTTACGAGGTCTGAAGACCATGTCTGCCAAATAAGTAGGTTGACCATTCTAGTTGGTGCATCCTCGTACGTCGAGGTGATGGGTATGCCAGTTGTAGAGGCTAGCTCACTAGTAAGCTGTTAATTTTTTTCTCTCCTCCATCCTTTTCATCTTAATGATGGAATTAGTTCCCACAAACAAGCATTTAAAATTTGTTCCAAGTGGGTGTTCATTCGAATCACGCCAGAACAACTGTCTACTAAATTTCATTACTTATCCAAGTGGGCATGTGCATGTTAAAGTATGGTAATAGGGTTACCTATCTTATCACTGATGGTTTTTGTCTTTTAAAGTTAATGTCGAGCATGTTTGTTAGTCTGGTCTTTTCCACCTCATCTGACCCTCTTCTGGGTCATCATTTTGGATCTTTGGTAGGCAACAAATGTTTCATGTGTTAAAATTGAATTTAAATCATGGACATATGATCCCATTTAAGATGCCTTAATGTTTCTCTATTTTTTCTGAAAATCAAGATCACTCTCAAAGCCTCTAGAGTCTAGAATCTTTTGATTTTTATGTATTCACGATTGTTTGGTTCGTGGGTATAGGTCAAAGAAAGAAAAAAATGGCTTCAGATTCTTCACCTCCTGGGATCCCTAAACTCCTGAATGTCACTATAGGCACCAGCATGAAGAACAAGATAGAGCGAGCATTGAAAAAGCTCCTTCTAACCCATAAATATAATAAAAGTGAGACGATTCAGGGATCCTGAATTGAGTCTACACTCAAAGAGATCACCGAAACAAATGTCAGTACATGGGCCAAATTGCAGGGCCTCATTCAGAGAATCCATCGACTTTGACGGTCCAACTACTCAATCTTAGTTAACTTAGCGACATCAGGAATCATTCAAGCGACTAATTTTCCATGCTTAGTGCAAGCGCCAGAGCTAATTTTGCTCATTTATAGGGGTTACCACCTAGGCAGTATGACTGCTGTGTTGGCTTCTCCCACCCCCCTTGGATACCTGGTGTTAGCTCTTTTTCTTGTAGAATCAATTATAATAGCAATAAATGCTTGACCCTCAATTCCCAATTTAGATTCATACATGAACAAGGATATAACATCCTTATAATCTTTGGGATCCACAAACCCAGGTAGGTGCACCTTCAGCAAAGTATTATTTAATAGTGGATTAAGGATTTATGACCCTTCTTCTTTTTAAGCCACAAATCTTAGGAAGCCGAACCTATTGATTCTCTCTTCAAGGAATAACTAAAGTGAATTGTACTAAATACAATTAACTAGACATATATTTGAGATAATAGAAATATAAAGATTGATTAATATTGGATTGATGATAACAACCACTTGTCAGCATTTTGGCCAGTGCCTAATCATGGGTCATAGAGTCAGAATAAAACATACATATATCAGGGGTAATTAATTGAAATACAAACAAAACCTCAAATGGAATGCCTTACATACTATCCTCTCATCCTCACACCCCTGTATCAAATTCCTGCATATGCCCTAACCCTTTACAATTATCTACAAGATTTAAACTCTCCTTGAAAGCACCTCACAAACAATGACATGGCTACCTTATAACTAGTATACTCAAATTACCTTACAAATTGAACATACAAGAACTAAGAGAAAATACAAAAAGATATCATTGGTGTCAAAATGGAGATTCCATTGTATTTTGTTAATATAAGCTTGATATCAGTACATTCAAAAGACTCAAAACCAAAGCTCAGACACAATTCAGAAGTATGCTTTGAAGTTTTTATTTTACCATCCTTTACAACACATTACAACTTACTACTTATAGATATCCCTAGTCTTCTTGGAATCCTTTTGAAAAATAAGGATGCAACAAGCTTCAGATGACTAGGCTATAGGACAAAATTACAATTCATAGAAGAGACAAAAAATAGGTGGAAGAATAACAGTTCTTTGTTAAAAGTTATGTAGTCCTTTGTTTCATGACCACCTGAATGCTTGCAACTGTTCTGAAGTTGTTGGGTCCTTATCATCTAGAATTGTCATCTTTATTGATGTAGAATCCTTAATCTTGTCTTTACTTAAAAAACTCATCTTCACTGGTGCTTGTTGTCACTCTTATATTACTGCTTCATGCTATTGGAGTGACTATACCATACTTTCTTACCCAAGTAGTGAACACTTCATCACTTGGCCAGCTGAAACTAAGAACCTCATCTTTCTGGTTGTTGAACTCCTCCCAATCAATATTGGCCTTCTCAATTTTTGATTCAAGTTATTCAAAAAATACCCTGGCTTTGTTGAGAATATCAATGCTTAACACAAACCAACCTATATTCTCCAATGCAATAATACTTTTTGTCCTACTGGTTAGTGCTTCATTTAGTTTCCTTAGCCATAGTGTTTCATTCTTTATGTTCCCATCCTTTTTTAACATATTGGGAAACATGTCATATTTATCCCTAGAGAATTATCCTCTCAAATTTTCTATCCTTCTCATGACCATATTCTTCTTGGTGTCCAAGTTAATCATCAATTTAAGACATTTGTGGGTTCTTGTCAAAATGATGTCAATATTATTTTGTTCCTTTGAGAGGGAGTAAAAAGATTTTACATAGGCTTCCTTCCCCTTCCATTATCAATGATCAAATCCCATTCATGCTTACCCTCATCATGATCACTTATGATGCTAGCAATCTTCTTTCCCAACAAAAAAAGATTAGCAAGGTTAACCTCACTAGCACATCTCTTAAGGTTGGAAAATATCTTGTCAAAATGCCTTTGTTTTACTAATTCCTCAGGTTCTTTATACAAAGGGGAGTCTTCAAGATCCCTCTTTCCTTCTTTCTCCAACCTTGATCTTTCACTAATTAGCCTGTCCTTTTCAGCTTCTATTTCTGCTCTCTTAGCATCAATTACCTCTTTGGTAGTAGGACTTAAAGGCGCAGGGGATGGGGGATAAGTCACAAATGGACTAGATGAGGAAGGTTGGTCAGGTCCCTGAGTAATCATCATTTGGGGCATTAACTAAACTATATGCTTCCCTTCCAGAATGGTGATCCTATTATCCTTTTATAGGGACTTCACCCTTTCATCATTATAGGCCTTTAGTACAATTTCATGTTTCTTATTTAGGCAATCATAAGCCTCCTTTTATTTCTTATCCACCCTTAGGCTCAAATTATTTGTTTGAAGGGCTAGGTTTTCTGCCACCATACTTGATGTGTCAGCAACTCTCTTGACAATGAGGCTTCCTACATCCTCAACCTTATCATCTTCTTTTATTCTTCTTTTGTCTTTCTTCTTTAATGACCAGATTCCCAATGTTGCATGGTCTTCACTAAACTAGGCATGAATTGATGTCCTAGTAGTGCTCAGTGGTTTTTCTTCTTTTTAGACAACATCAAAAACTACTGCATTAGCTAAGTCCCACTAGGGTAGGATGAGGACTCCCTGTTTCCTAACCAATTCTTTACCCTCTTTAGGGGTGATCTTATCAAATTTAGATACCAGCTCCTACTTAACTTCCTTCTCTATATCATCTTTAGAAGAGTTGGGCTAAGCTTCTTGCAACTTCTGGCATTTATTTTTGAACTCATCAATGTGAATTCTCCACAGAAACTAGCTGAATGCCCTATCCTTGACAAAGTTGTCATCTAAAAAAAACTCTTCACTAGCTTGCTTAGTCATAGAATCTGATTCCTTACCTATGAATTCTTCCACTGTGAGGTCAGCAGTCATACGCCTAGGTGCCTCTGGCATCCCTTCTTGTAACTCCTAGGCAGTGAAAAAAACTTCTCCAATACTCCTCATTTGAACCAATTACTCAGCATTGGCTTGATCATCAAAATGCATGGGAGACTGGGTGGGAGAATACAATTCACTCTTTTTCTCTTCCCCTTCCACCTTTTGTCTTTTGGGAGAATGTGATTCTTGGACACTAGCACTTGCCGACGTCTTTCCTTTATGTTGAGGAAGTCTATCAATATTGGGCATGATAGTGGTGTACCCTCTCCTCTTGTATATTACATAATCCCCTGGTGGGACTACTCTTCCTTATGGAAATTTACTCAGAATAGCATGGTCCTTTTCTAGCTCAGCTTCCATTATCCTTTGTTTCTTCTCATTTAAGGTTTGCATCATTCCCTCAAATAAATTCATCAAAGACTCAATTTTCTTCGACCATGGGAAAAACTCCTTAAGAGGATCATAAGACTTGTCAAAATTGTGCACAAAGTCTAAAGATTTCTTGTACACCAACCACTTCTCCTTTCTGATCTCCTGGTCACCTAGGTCAAAAATATTTCTGATGATATCCTCTGGGTAGTTAAACTGATGCTCTAATTTCACGCATTTGGTTCTTTTTCTGAACATACCTATTATAAAGTCCTCATTATCTGCACACCTGGATATAGATGTTGCTAAGTGATAGGGTTCAAAGTACTTATCAAATTTTGTCCACCCCCCTTTTGTTATGATGAAATGGTGGGCTCTGGTGAGGGTAGGGAAAATTCTTCCCTTCATTTTTCCTACTAGGGCTTCCTTGTGTAGTCCACCCAATTTTCTAATAATCTCTGCTATCCCAATCTTCAGACGGACTCTGTAGGGCAGCACATTAGGGGTTCCCCTAGATCCATAAACCCTAATCACTATAAAAATAGGGTATAGAATTAAATCTCCCCAATTATGGGCAATCTTTAGCTCTAGGGAAAACTCCATGGGTCTTAGTAATTCCATCATGTCTGAATGGATTTTGGCATTCTGATTACACAATAATGACTTAAGCCTGGTGGAAAAAACCCTATCAAAGTAAACATAACTGGCCTCTTCTCTATCCCATGATGGATTAGTACTCCACATCTGAACAGGTAAATCCTCATCACCTTGGGACTTAATCAATTCCATCTCTTCTTCAAATAAATCAGCATTGTTGGACAAAAACATATGCATCATAAGGGAATACCATCCCATTGGTTTAAGTATGTTGCTGTCCTAGATTCCTGCCAAACCTTCATGCATTTTTTGTGCAATGTAAGATGCAAAGTCGAAAACTACTAATAGGTGGGGATGCAAAATCTGAACCACCATGAGGATTATGTGGACATGCATTGTTACATCTTCATCTTCTCCCAAAACCTGGCATAGGGCTCTGTACATTTTCTTGGCTTTTCCATTAAAGAAGTCCAATTTAAATGGTTTTGGGGTTCTAGGCCCTACTACAACCAAGTCACCTATTTTGTTGAAGTATCCCTTTAAAGCCTCATCTCTGTAATACTCCCTCTGAGTCTGGTATACTTCCTTAAAGTATTCAAAGTCAATATCATCCATATGTATTGAGGTGTCACTCAACTTGAAAATTCTTCTAATCTCATCAGCTGAAATAGTCAACAACACATTTCCCTAGGTATCCCTAACAACCCTAGACACCTTGTCATAAGTGTTCGCAATCAGAGTGAACAAATCAGTATCCATAAACACCCTAGGTGCTATCAACTTTCCCACATCTAACTCCCAAATGTTTCAGTCTGGGGTAGGGGCGTTCCTTTGGCTATAAGCTATTCTAAATAGAGTAAGACCATTAAAACTAGTTTTAACATTTTTTCCCATCTACCGGAATCATACAAGCCTTCTCCAATTTCTAAACGGGGATGTGATGGAACTATTCTCTTGATTTGAGTAGTGTCTCTTGTGGATCCTTTTAGTTGTTGCAACAGATCCTCCCTAACATTTATCTTTTGGTAGTCTACTTCTCCAGAAATTTAAATCGTAGGGGCCATTCTGAATCTAGGGCTTTTTCAATATGAAATTAGACTTTGAGACAAGAATTCTAAAAACCCTTTTCAACTACAAATCTTACTAAGAACCTGAATGCTAGTGAATCACAAAATCTTACCCATTCTGCAAAGTTGTCGTGTGGAGATAATTACCTCTGCAATTCTATTTTTTCTCGAATGACTTTGGTAAATTATTGTGAATGCAAGTCGACTTAACCAATTTTACAGCTTCAATCAAATCAGTCATTTGAATTGAATTCAGCTGGAGTAGCCACACATTCTGCAATCAATTTGCAAGCTTCAATTTCACTACTTAATGGCTCTCTGCAACTCATTTTGACAACTTTGAATTTAAGCTGTAGATATTTAACATCATTTTATTCATCTGATAGCTATCTTATTTTTTTGGAAGCAACTGTTTATCTAGGAGACGTGTTGCTACTGCTTAATCACTTACTCTTTAGATTTTGAGCACTTTACCTTTAAGCGTTTAAGCAGACCGTCAGATTATTTTACACTTGCAACCTTATTAACATGACTTAAGCGCCATACATGACCCACCTTTTGTTCCATGCGTTACTCTAACTTAATCGCTTACCTATTAGATTTCCTTCACTTTTCCCCTAAGTGATTAAGCCAACTGTTGATCTTTCCCATAGATGCTGCTCCTTTAACTCCACCTTTATGACCTCAACTGGCCTCACTAGGACACGTGTCACACCACTTAATGGCTTACTCTTTAGATTTCATTCACTTTGTAGTTAAGCCATTAAGCTGACCATTGGATGGGAAACAAGTTAACTGATCTTTAATTATTGCTAGCTCTGAGTATCCGGGTCCAACAGCTGCCAAATGTCAACACCGCTTAATGGCTTGTCTGATAGATATTGATTAGTTTTGGACTAAGCTATTAAGCGGGCCATCCGATCAAAAAATATATGCTCACCACATAAGACAATGAAATAAAAGGATTTTCTCAGTAGCATGACTTAGGAAATATTAAAGTGGTTAGGATAACACAACTTTATAACACAAGGGTATGTGCAAGAACATGGGGGGCCAAAAAGTGGCGATGTGAAAAAAATCCACTTTTCACTCATCCAAAAGTGCATGAAAATTCTTGTTGACTTTTTAGTAGGCCTAGGTGTCAGTACACTTGGGCAAACCTGATACCAAAGCACAAGCCTAATTGGGTACCTGATTTTTTTGGGTACCTGATATTTTTGGGTACCCAAAAAAAATTGGGTACCTGATTTTTTTAGGTACCCAATTTTTTTTTTTTTTAATAATTTTTTTCTTTTTTTTAATAATTTTTTTTTCAAATAAACTTTCATAGGACCTCTTGGGACACACTTGAGTGTTACAATGTGTCTCCAGGGTCCTAGTATACATTCTCACATGTTAAGACCCCTAGGAAGACCCCATGACCCCTTTTGAAACATTGGAACATTCAAGTGTATCCCAAGAGGTCGTAGGACCCCTTGGGACACACTTGAGTGTTCTAATGTGTCCCCAGGGTTAAAAGAGGGTCTTAAAGCATCCTAGTACACCTTATCATGCGTTAGGACCCTAAGAAGTCCCCATGACCCCTTTTGAGACATTGGACCACTCAAGTATGTCCCAAGAGGTCATAGGACCCGTTGGGACACAATTGAGTGTTTCAATGTGTCAAAAGGGGTCATGGAGTCTTCTTAAGGGTCCTAGCATGTGAGAAGGTGTAATAAGACCCCTTAGGACCCTTTTTGACCCTCAAAGACACATTGGCACACTCAAGTGTGTCCCAAGGGGTCATACGACCTCTTAAAATACACTTGAGTGTTCCAATGTGTCAAAAGGGGTCATAAGATCTTCCTAGGGGTCCTAACACGTGAGAACATGTACTAGGACCTCTTAGGTCCCTCTTTGACCCTTGGGGACACATTAGAACACTCAATTGTGTCCCAAGGGGCCCTACAACCTCTTGGAACACACTTGAGTGTTCCAATGTATCAAAAGGGGTCATGGGGACTTTCAATTACCCCTTTTGAAATATTGGAACACTCAAATGTGTCCCAAGAGATCGTAGGACCCCTTGGG
>MU223644.1:1971299-1986615 GCA_018584345.1 Thuja plicata
TGCTAATGGTCTGACTGAAACTAGAATTCTATTCCATGTCTTGAGGAATCTACTATTGTAATCTGTCATTTGTTCTTGAGGGTCTCTCTTAATGGTTGTTAACTGCTCAACCAGAGACAAGTTATCTTATTTATCCTCAAAATGTTTGCTTAATGCATCCCCTAAATCATCCCAAGAAGTTATAGACCCAACAAGTAAAGTTCTGAACCATTCAAGAGCCTTACCTTTTAGAGATGCCGCTAATAACTTGGTGGCTACATCTTCTTGAGTAATGTTGTGGATGCTGCAGATGGTAGTCACATATCTTATGTGTTCAAAAGTCATGGTTTGCCCTTCACCTGTGAAATCAGGCAAACTCTTCAATGCCACCAAGGGTACATCATGATGTACTGCAAAATTTAATGGGCTCCCCTGATTGAAGGGTGCAAAGGAAAAATTTCTAGCCATTGGAGGGGCAGAAACTTGAAGATTCACAAAAATATGGGCTGCACTTGAATCTTCCTCCTCTAGATCTTTGGTTAGAGACCTTCCTCTTCTTCTGTGATGAAAATAAAAATGCCTCCTATCTGATGAATCAAGAGGTGTAGACTAGATTCTCCTTACAGGGGACTCCCTGTGAGTTGACTTGCCCTTGTGACTTCCCCTCAAGGGCAACTCCAAAAATTCAGCAGGCTTAGAGCTTCTAGTTGCAATCTTTTTCATATACTTTAAACAGGGCTGGTCTGAAACCTTGAAACCAGTGGAGTCGCCAGATATACTTGTCAAAACAACTTCTTAAAAGTTTGTATTATGTAACCTGCATATCAGAGATAACATAATATTCTCCAATGAACTTCTTTTAGGTCCCACCGGGCATGCCAGAAATGTTATACACTGAATTTGCGCCTCTGATCTCAAGCTCTCTTGGTCTTGATAATCCAGTATAACAAGGGAATCATCTCCAGGTTGTGGGACCTATGCTAACTGAGATGAGACCTCCAGGTTCTAGGCTGGTTCCTCTTGGATAATCATCTTAATTTTCTTCTTAAACAGGAAAGTAAAACTTTGGAGGGGAAAGGGATAGAAGGATTGCTTGAAAGGGAAATGACTGAAAGCAAACTACCTACCAGGTGATGCATCGAAATTAGGGGCTTGGATCTCAGTATAGAGGAATGAAACCAATGAAAGAACCAGGTCAAATAAGTCACAACTCACTAGATAGGCTTGCATAAGTACTTCATAGGATGGCCTGAACAAAAGACTCGACCTATGACCTGCAAACAAACATCCTTCTCTGCAACCAGGTGTAGGAATGAGACAAGACTGCTAGAGGCTGAAGTATACCCACAAAATATCTAAATCAGATCAAACACAATAACACACAGACTTATAGAAAATGAGAGGAACTAGGAACCCCAATGTCCATTAATCACATTCATAAATTTTGATCCAATAAGAGATGATACAAACAAGGAGGCATAGGAATATGAAGAATTATCACAAAATACCTCCAACAGTTTGCATGATCAATGAGGAGATTACAGAATGTAAAAGCTAGAGGGTAGAAAGAATGCCTCAGATAGCTCTTGGGAAGAATGAATTCTCCTTACAAAATGCCAAAATCTTCTCCACACTAAGGCTCTCAAAAACTCTTATATACAACCCTCAACTGCACGCGGGCAGGAGCCTCAAAACCTTACTAGGGTTACAGATTTACAATAGAATAATTGACCCTAGGACAAAAATCTAATCTGGCCATAAATGTGCACCAAGGATGAATCCCGATCAGATCAGATTTGATTTCCTTCTTTGCGCCCATCCCTATACTTGATCATGCCCGCAGACACGCAACCTGGAAGAAATTAGCTCTACCTGCAAGTAACCCCCGTCATGAATGTTCACTAACTGATCACAGTCTCCCAGGATGAGAAAAGACCCCCGACGGCCGCCGCTCCATCCTTCATCATTGAGTCCTCAATCACGACCATTCCTTTTGGCCAACTGCAACTGAGAGAAATAACTTTGTGATTAGACTCTGTATCTTTTTCCACGCCTGCAACTGAGAAAACATCTTGGGCTTTGACGACCTCATCTGCATCATAATCGCACAGTCGTAGGCAATGATTTCTTCCCTCTAGACTCTGGGCGAGTACGCGACGAGTTTCTTTCTTCATCACATCTTCCGTGATCGCGCACTCGCAAGCAGCGTTCACTCTGTTTCACTTTCTGTGCGAGTAGGCGATGACACCCTTTTTCATCAATCGCACAATCGCAAGCTGATCTCTGATTTCCTTGAAACATTGACGATTGAGCGACGAGTAGCTATCCTTTATTGATCGCGCAGTCGCAAGCTCTCTTTTCATTCACCTTTTTGCTCAGCGACCATGCGATGACACATTCTCCATAGCTCACCGCAGACCCGCAGACAAATTTCCTTTTGTCCTTATTACTCAGCGAGTGCGCGACAACATCTTATCTTTTATCAATCGCTCAGTCGCGAGCAGTTATCACTCTATTTTAATTGCACAGCGACTGAGCGACGAGTCCCGCCTTTTCTTCATCGCGCACCCGCACTCTGTTTCCTCTGCTAACTTTTTGCTTGGCGACTGCACGATAATGTCTCCTTCTCCAGCTCGTCGCAGACCCGCAAGCGAATCCTTCTTTCATTTGATTGCTCGGCGACTGCGCGATGAGTCACTTTCTTCCTTGGTCCTGACTTGCAAGCAACATTCAGTTTACCTTTATTGCTTGACGAGTACGCAATGACATTACCCTTCAGTTTGTCGCACACCCGCAGCCTCTTTCTCTTTCATTTGACAACTGTAGCGATTGAGCGATGAGCTGATTACTTCCTTCGGTCGCTCGGTCGCTGACTCTTTTAGCCTGTTGAAAACCGTCAGCACGACTGCGTGATGCATCCCTTGTTGATCTTGTCACTCACTCGCGAGCCGGCACTTTTTCATCTTAAAACACTTGCGAGTGCGCGACGAGCCCAAAAATTACTACGGTCGCTCAGTCGCGGACCCGCAACATTGATATCTGAAGACATCGCGACTGTGCGATGACCTCCCAGAACAACTCGTCGCCAACTCGTAGGTGTTTTAGACCCTTGCAAAAATAGATCGCGATTGTGCGACGATTGTGATTGGCAGCTCGTCGCGCACTCGCACAACTGAATGACTTGAACATAAAATCACCGCGATTGCACGATGAGAGAAGAGTAAGAACTTTTGAAAGGATCTAGCCATTTTTGGGCGGGAAAACACAGACAAGGGCCAAATTGCATGGGAATGGAAATTTTTTTTAACAGTTATGTTTATAACTATGATTTGTATGGTATATCTTGTTTATGGTTATGCTTGGTCATCAGCAAGATAATTCATAGGTTGGTCCAATAAAGATACATAGCTAATCAGTGTCCACATCAACAAATACTGTGTAAACAACAATCTTAAGAGGTAAAACGTGTCTGAGTATTTGTGGAGCTCAAAAATGAAGAAGGACCTTATCCAGTCCTTAGCAATTAGGCTTTTCTTGTCTCTAAATCAGTATTAGAGGATACAGTATTCAAATGGAAATTTCAAGCATTGTGGTTCATACAAGAAAAATCCCTAACAAAGTGGCGACTCTGCTGGGGATAAAGTTAGTTAAAAATCATATTTAAAAGGTATCCCAGAATCTGGTTGCAGACAAGTAATCATAATTAAAAAGATCAGTCTTTAAGTATTACAAATTCCAGTTGTTGTTGTCATACTAACCCTTGATAGTTATTCATTCATCCCAATTTATTGGGTGGCGACTCTGAAAAGGAAAATCTCTGAGATTAGTGCTAAATTATAAAATGTCATACAGAATGAATACTAGGTCAAAAACAAGGGCTGACCCAGAAAGGATATTGAATGAAGGAATCCCATCATCCTCAAGAGTTGGATCCTCTTGGAGAAAAAATAAAAATCAAGTGGATATGGATGAAACTCCTTTAAAAGGTCAAGAAACAAAGGTCAGAAATGATAGGAATAATGCTCAGCACTCTCATGAGGGAAACACTTCAGATTATGAGGAGGCTGCTGAAAGAGTATTGGACACACCCACAATGACTTCTACTTCAAATGAAAGAGAAGAAAATACTACACCTAGTTCAGATTCAGAAGATAACCCTTCTGATATGTTGGACAATGAAGAGAAGTTTATTTTAAAGCAGCTTTCCCTAGTACAACAAATGAAAAAGGAAAGAGAAATAAGAAAGAAAAAGAATGATCACAAAGATCTTGATAATGATAGGAAGAAATATCCTAAACACAAAACTGTGAAAGAAACTGAGAAGTCTTAGAAAAACAAAGAAATACCAGTCACTCAAAAGGCTTCTACTTTACAAATAGATAAGGGTAAAAAGAAGATGGGTGAATAGAGAGATCAAGAGCCTAAAAAGCCCATAGTTGAACAAATGTCCAAATTAGAGATTGATTTGGAAAAATTAAGGATTGAAAAAGAAACCATGGAAAAGATGTTAGAGAAAGCCCAAATGGAGGCCGCTACAATTGAAATGAAGAAAAAGATTGATTTTTTACAATCTTCAAAATATTCTTTTTCTGGACCAAAGAATAATACATCTACTGAAGGAAAGGATACTACAGCTAAAGAAGATGAAAGTTTTCAAAGAAAACCATTGCATAATGAGAGGTATAAACAATTTGATTTTGTTGGTATCCCTGGATACCCTAATGCTTTCCCTAAAGATGTAGGTGATATAGGAGAAAAGCTCCCAAAGTTTGCTGGTAAAAATGTGATTTCCTGTGAAGCACACTTAAGAAAGTTCATTGACTTTATTGATGATTTGAATATCACCTATGAAGATGTATTAATGAAACTTTTTGTTCAGTCTCTTGTTGAAGATGCAAGAGAATGGTTTAGGAGCTTGGCTAATGGCTCTGTTGTTTCTATGGATGAGTTGATTGAGTTGTTCAAAGATCAATATGGAGATAAGACAAATAAGGGGTTTTTATTGAATGAGTTCAATAATATCAAGAAAAATTATAATGAAGAGGTTACATAATTTAATATAAGATTTCAAAGGGCTATGCATAAATTGTTTCAAAAGATAAAGCTAGATGAGGAAATTTTCCTAGCAACTTACTTAAATGCTTATGATTCCAAAATGGGATATGCTCTGAGAGATAAGAACCCTAGGACTCTTACTGATGCTTACAAGATAGCAGTCAATATTGAAATGAACAGAAGAGTGTCTGGTAAGTTAAATAGGAGAGATGATCCCAGGTTTAGTAAAAGCAATCTGAAAGAACCAGAGTATAAGGAATATAGAGCCCCTCAGAACAATAAGCCTCTTTATAATAATAATTACAACCCTCAAAATAGAATGCAAAATCACCCATATGGAACTCAGTTCAAGGATGGAAGGCCTGTTGGTGCACCCAAGAAGGAAAAATCAGACACTAAGACTCCAGACCCTCTTCATAGAAATTCAGTCCATTTTTGCAATGAGGAGACTTGGTGTGAAGCTTGTGATGCTCCTCACAATCCTGATTTTTGTATCATTTCCCAAGATCTAAAAGCAAATGAAGAGTAGGAAAATGATGAGGGGGAACAGTGTGATCACAGTATGACTAACACTTACTCATGCCATGATACCGATTCAAACAGTGAAGAGGAAAATCATGATTCATATGTTTCACAGACAAGAGTTGAGGCTCACCATCAACAGGTCCTATCTGACAGTAAAGTTGATGAAAATGAAGATGATATTAGATGCTATGCTCAGAATAGCCAAGATGTTCCACCCTTAAGAAAAGCTTCTGATGAAGAAAAGGCTAGAATCACTGCTGAGTTAGTGAACAAAGCTAGAAGCAATTACCTTTTGAGAAACAGGGTTGTAGGTGGAACTAATGGCCAACCCTCAGGTGTCTTCATAAAGGATAATAAATCAGGCCCACAGTATGTTCAGAAGAAAGAAGATCCTAAAGAAAATTCAAATAAGCATAAGGTCCAGGTTATCACAAAAGTTGTAGAGCCAAATGCTACACAAGGTGAAAAGGCTCAGGGAAAAACTGTTTATGTGCAAAAAACAGAGAATAAAAAGTTGAAGGAACCATTTCAAAAGAGACACAATGATGTTATCATTGAAAGGTCAAAGCTTTCATATGTTTGTTATACTCCGATTGACATGGGTCAATGTTTGTCTCAGATGACAGTTAAGGTGCCTTTTCTAGAAATGATGAGGATCAAAGAACATAAAGAAAAGGTGATGTCATTATTAAACAGTGTGCCTACAATAACAGTCCAAAACCCAGTGGATGTATCTGAGATACCACCTGTAAATGGAAATGAGGATGAAATGTTAACATCTGAGATTCCTTAGATATTCTTGAATGCTACTTCTTCTCCAAAGGTGGTGGACCCTTTCTTTCTGTCATTGATAATTAATGATAAAGTGCTCAAAAATTGTATGATTGATTCCGGAGCTTCAAATACATTCATGCCTGTTTAGATTATGAAGGAAATGGGCTTACAAGTGGACACACCTCATGGAAGGTGTAGAGCAATGGATTCCAGGGAAGTCCCTATAATTGGTACTATTGAGGCCATGCCCTACAAACTGGCTCTTTGCCCTGATGTAGTAATGACAATGAATGTTCTTGCGGTTGATATACCACCTCATTATGGCATGTTATTGTCAAGGAAATGGAGTGATTCAATGGGAGGGAGTATACAAAATTATTTGTCATTTGCTACTTTCAATATGATGGAGAAAATGTCAATGTTTCAAGAGAGAGCCAAACTTCCCACATGATAGAAAAGTATGAGGATACTCATATTAACTGTTGCATTGACATAGACATGGAGAATTTCATAATGCAACATGATGAAAAGAAAGATCAAGATGTTGATTCTTTGAGCAAAGAATTAATCTTACAAGAAGATGGGATATGGAAAATGTATTTTGATGGTGCTTGCTCTAAAGAAGGATCAGGAGCAGGAGTATTGCTAATATCACCATTAGGTACAACTTTTAAGTATTCATTTCTATTGGCTTTTCAGTGTACCAATAATACTGCAGAGTATGAGGCCTTATTTTTAGGACTTGAAATTGCTATCAAACATGGTATCAAATGTTTAAAAGTTTATGGTGACTCTGAATTAGTGGTAGCACAAGTCAAATCCAAATATGCTGTGAAAAATGATAGATTAAAAATGTACAAGCATGCTATTTGGGATCAACTTGAGATGTTTGATGCTTTTAATATAACTTGGTTAGAAAGGTCAAAGAATATTATGGCTGATTTTCTAGCAAATGTTACTTTGAAAAATGATGATTTGACCTTACATGGAGTATCAATACTTGAAGTTAAAACAAGACCAGTTGTCCCAGATAATATCTATAACTGGCAAGTGTTCCAAGATGATCAAGATATTCTAAGGTTCTTGCAGTGTTTAGATCAATATGAAAACCAAACCATAGATTGTAGTTCCTTAGTAGAATTAGATAATGGAAAAGAATACATTTTTGGAAATGAAGTTGTTCAATTGAGTTCTAATCAGATTCCTAGGGGTTTGGTTGAACTTGAGGCTTTGTTTTTTAGTAAACAAAATGATTCAGCTAAGATAAGCAATGCTAATGTTGAGGATTTGGAAGAAATCAATCTAGGATTAGAAAACAATCCTCAAATAGTTTATATTGGAAAAGGTCTGGATTCTCATGTAAGGATAAACCTGATCAAGTTACTAAGAAAGTAAAAGCATGTTTTTTCTTGGTCATATGAAGACTTGAAGGCATACAGAGAGGACCTTTTTCAACATGAAATTCCCCTGAAATCAAATGTCAAGCCATTCACACAAAAACAAAGACCCATTAACCCTTTGTTGGCTCCCAAAATGCAGCAGGAATTGATGAAACTCAAGGATGCTGGGATAATCCTATCTATTAGGCATTCAACATGGGTGTCTAATCTAGTGCCAGTAAGAAAGAAGAATGGTGACATAAGGTTGTGTGTTGATTTCAGGAATTTGAATATTGCTTCCCTAAAAGATAATTATTCACTACCTAACATGGAAGCAATGTTGCACAAAGTGATTGGTTGTGAATTACTGTCAATGATGGATGGATTTTCAGGTTACAACCAAGTTCTTGTCAAGGAGTCAGAACAATATAAGACTGCATTTACTACTCCTTGGAGAACATATGTTTATATCAGAATGCCTTTTGGTCTGATAAATGCAGGGGCAACTTTTCAGAGAGCCATGGATGTTGCTTTCAAAGAATTTATTGATATGTTCATGGTTGTTTATCAGGATGAATTAACTGCATATTCTAAAAGGGCTAATGATCATTGTGATCATTTGGGTAAAATTTTTAATAAAGCATTAGAATATGGTGTTTCTTTAAACCCTAAGAAATGCCATTTTGCAGTTAAAGAGGAAAAATTGCTGGGGCATATAGTGTCCAGAGAAGGGGTAAGGATAGACCCTGAAAGAGTAGAAGCAATTCAAAAAGTTGTTGCTCCAAAAAATTTAAAAGGTGTACAATCTTTCTTAGGAAAGATTAATTTTGTTAGAAGATTTGTTGCTAACTTTACTGAAATTGTCAAGCCAATTGTGAAATTGCTAAAAAAAAAATACTAAGTTTGCTTGGAATGATGAGGCTCAACAAGATTTTGAAAGGATAAAGAAGGCAGTTCAGGAGACTCTAGTGTTGAAATCTATGGATTACACTAAGCCTTTCTCCCAGTTTTCATTTGCATCATTCCATACAATTGCTGCAATTCTACTTCAGAAAGATGAGCAAAGATTTGAACACCCCATAGCATTTTATAGTAAATCCTTGCAGGCTGCAGAAATTAACTATGATATAATGGAGAAACAAGCCTATGCATTGGTTAAGGCTGTGAAATATTTTAGGCCCTACTTGGTGTGTGCCAAGGTGCAGGCCTATGTTCCACATTCAGCAGTAAAAGATATCCTTACTCAGTCAGAGGTTACTAGTAAGAGGTGCAAGTGGATTACAAGAATCCAGGAGTTCAATTTGGAAATCAACATCACCAAATTGGTAAGAGGCCAAGGCTTGGCCAAGCTTATGACAGAGGAGAACTTGGATCTTGTGCAAAAAAATCAAACAGAGACAAATGATCAAGCTATTACCAGTATAGAGAGACAACCGTATTATGCTGATATTGTCTTTTTTCTCAAAAAAGCTAAGTGCCCTGATCATCTGTCTGATAACCAGAAGAGAAATTTGAAGTTGAAAGCTCAGAGGTATGTTTTGATTCAAGGAGATTTTTTATGGAAAGATAAGAATGGTGTACTTTTGTTATGCCTTGAAAAACATCAAGCTGAGAGAGTCCTAATAGAACTACATGAAGGAGAGTGTGGAGGTCATTTTTCTGCCAAGACCACTGCCCATAAAATTTTGAGGGCAGGATATTATTGGCCTACTCTTTTCAAAGATACTTATGTGCATGTTAGGAAGTGTGAATCATGTCAGAGGTTCTCCAATAAGTTGAAATTTGCAGGTGCTCTATTACTTGACCCAGTAAGTACTGAGGCTCTTTTTACTTTGTGGGGTATTGATTTTATTGGTGAATTTCAGGAGAAGTCTAGTGCAGGACATAGTTGGATTTTAGTTGCCACAGATTATTTTACCAAATGGATTGAGGCTATTCCCACAAGGAAAGAAACTAGTAAGGTGGTGAATAAATTTTTATTGGAAAATATCCTGACCAGATTTGGTGTGCCAAATAAATTAGTCATGGATAATTCTATGAGTTTAAAATCTAAAGAAATGACAAGTTTCTGTGAGCAGTATGGGATCACAATATCATAATCATCCCTATATCATCCACAAGCTAATGGACAAGCTGAGTCTAGCAATAAAATCCTTCTGAAAATATTAAAAAGAACTCTAGAAGAAAATAAGAGGACATGGCACACGAAATTAAGGTTAGCCCTTTGGGCTGATAGAATAACATTCAAAAAGGCAACTGGTCAATCACCTTTTGAGTTGGTGTATGGTTTGCAAGCTAGGTTGCCTGTAAACAATTTGTTGCCTATTTTCCAATACATGAAAGAAGAACATCTAGATGTCTCTGATAACATGCAAAACCGAATGATGCAGCTGAATGAATTGGATGAGATCAGGAGAAATAGTCAAAAGAAAAATATGAAGCTGCAACAGAAAATGAAATATCTTTTTGACAAGAGGGCTACTGAGAGAAAATTTCAAGTTGATGATCTAGTTCTCCAATGGAATACAAGGGCAAAAGATAAAGGGAAGCATAAGAAATTTGAGTCTTTGTGGCTGGGACCATTCATTATTGCTGAAAAATTTGGCAAAAAATCATACTTGTTGAAGAATTTGAAAGGAGATCTTTTTGTGTTGCCTGTGCATGGGCAGTTTTTGAAGCCTTTCTTTCAGTAAACGTCCAAGGTGCACAAGCAAGTATGTATTATATTTTCCTTTCCTTGTCCCTTGTTTGTAAATTTCTATACATATTTCCCTTTCTACTGTAGGGTTTTTCTCCGAGTGAGTTGGTCTGCAACCAGAGATCCTGTGGTTTTCAGTATAAATTTGCATTTAACTGTCCTCAGTCAGAGCCACTGTTGGTTGTATTTCTTGTTTTTTGCTGCTTCACCTTGTTTCTTGTCTTACCCTGTGAAAATTTTAGGTTTTCATGCTTAAACCTTGCCAAAATTACTAAAACCCTGAAAACCTTAAGTATCCAAGTGTTGAAACGATGCATTTTAAAACCCTGGGTCATGTCTTATGTTTCAGCGTTACTTTTTCAATCACTTACGACATGTTCTTTAAGTTAAGTCGCCTCGTTGCATTACCCAGGATGAATATTCCAAATGCTCTCCCAACTTTTCTTTTTCCTTTGAGTCGCTTAGTCTCGTAATAGAACTGAATATTCCTTCATCATTCCAAGACTTAGCGATATCTTATTAGTCGGGTAGTCGCGGGATATCTTTGTTATAAGATTTATGAAAAGTAGGACCCACTATTAGTCAGGTGATCACAAGAGAAATCAGCAGTTATGACAAATGTTCTTAGACTTTTCTATTTACTTCATGTCGCGTTGTCGCCAGATCAGCCCATGGTTCATGGTTAAGTTTTCCTTCAGTCGCGTGGTCTCAAGATCAAACGGCAGTTAAGCGTTAACAGCTCAGACTACGCGACTAACCATTTGATGTTTGTGGCATTACTCAGTCAGGATGTCGCCAGAAAGATCAATGCTTCAGTTCTCCAGTATGTAATAAGTAAGACCAATGAGAAAATGACATCTGTCATGATGTAAGTGGGTTGTCGGGAGGTCACCAGAAGAGAGAAAAGGATTAAGCGATTATGAGACTAAGGTATGTTGCCTTCAGTCGCGAAGTCTCTGAATGACTTAAGGGTATGTAAAAATATTAAGCGATTACGCGCTAGCCATTGGATGAAGGAATGAAAAGATCTGACGGTGGTCGCGATGTCTAGACAGAAAAGTGTCCCAGGGAAAAGGTCCTCCCGACTCAGCGATTAGGGTATGTCGCAAAGTCGCTATAAACAGAAAAAAGGCACGTGCTATATGTTGAGGTCAAGTTAAATTTATCTCCTAACTAAGCAACTAAAGGTTGTCCTGTGGTCTTGAAATGAAAAGTAAGCATCCAGCGACAAAGAGATAACTATGGAGGTTAATAGTAACGGCTAGTCGCCAAGTCTGGAAAAGAATGATGAGTTAAGGTTAACTCTTCGCGACTTTGGTTTCACTTATGTCGCCTGATCGCTAGATGACTTAAGTCAGCCAGGGTAAAGAAAGTATATTGTCACCTAGTCTGGGAATGGAACCATGGTTAGGAACAAGTGCTCACGATAAAGAGACTTCCTGCAGTCGCGTGGTCGCCTGATCATGAGATCTAGAAAGCGGCGGCAAGTGGTTGACATGACAGGATGAATCTCTCAGCAACCAATCAGAGGCTAGAATGTTGATTACTGTGCACAAAAGGTAGCTGAGATGTATGATAGAGAACGAATCAGAAGATGACATGTCAGCTGTCTTAAATGTTTTATGATTGCGCCAAGGATTCATATTTGAAAATTTGATTTCCTGTCAACTTCGTGCAATTATGGCTAGGTTTTTCAAAGGTTCACGGCATGGAAACTTAATGGCAGAACTGACGTTCCCAAATTATGAGCTATGTACTTTGAATCATATGGCTATAAACAGATGATAGTGCATTCATTCTTGTTCACCGTGCTTTCAAGTTTTCAGAGCTAACTTGATTGTTTTCTGTCAAAGGTGATATTTTGAACAATTGCAGTGTATCCCGAGTAATCAGAGTTTTCTAATTTGCAAAGGATTGTGCTCAGAGAAAATAGCTGATATTGAAGATTAGATTTGTTCCAATATCGGTTGAAGGAAAGAAATTCAAGGTGCTTGCAGAAATGAGTAGGGCTGTGAGCGTCGCTTCTACAAGTGGTGGGAGTGGTGAAGAGAAAAAAGAGAAGCTGAGCTTCTCTGATGAATTTCTCCAGCTTTTGCCAGGTTCAACACAAAACAGGAAGGTTGATGCTAGTGTTTTCAAGGATGATTTCAAGGACGTCAGAGATGCTGCAACCCCGGGCACAACATGTTACTCTCTCTTTACCTATTTTTATAAGAATTGTGACAAGCCTATCCCTGTTTCAAACCCTTGGACATGTGGTCTGGGTAGATTATTAGTTCCTGATGTGTTCTTGGATGTTGACCTATTTCTTGACCTGGAAAATCATTATGACATCCTTATAAAGACCATCAAGAGAGATGATGGCACTGCCTTGTTAATTTTAAATAGAAATTCTTTCATGCAAGCCATTGGCCTGTTCAGTGCCATGTCTACCAAAATTGACATGAAAAGGCAAGAAAAAAGGTATAGTGCCAAGCCGGGAATTGCGAAGAGCTTGTTACAGAAGCATATGCCAAAAGAATTGAGAGATCATTTAGGTCCTAAGGCTGAACCATACCCATATTATTACAAGGACCTACATTTTTTATATCAAGTACAATGCACATGCCCTTTGCAGAGTTTTAGGGATAGATGGAGATGCAGAAAGAATAGGTCATGGTATTTTGATGATGGTGTTAGACTTGCAGGAGGTGCACTCAAGCACCAGTTATGATTATATTCAGTATATAATCGATGAAATGCACGACGGTTTTATTGCAACATAGAAGAAATTAAAAAACCCTAAGGAGAAGGAGCCAAAATTCTTGCATTATTCAGTCCTAATGCACCTTCTCTTGTATTTCAATTTTGCAATCATGGATCCCTACCACTTATCCCCTCAAAGATTTTATCAAGAACAACCAAATCCTATCTAGTTTTGGGTTAGGGTTTAGAACTATAATTCCAGGGATTGTGATTTCTGTGCCTTCCAAAACTGGATAGTGTATCCAATTATAAAAATTCTGGGAATAAGTAGGACCAGAATTCCTTTGAAAGTCATACAACTGCTTAGGCCTTGTGAGTATTTGGAAAATTGGCCTGGAAACCATAACTAGGGTGACTTCTTCTTGGAGGATAATTTCACCATAATGAGAGTATATGGGTGCATTCACCCACCCCATATTTTTCCTTATAATGTGCCTATGAGAGTTGCTGCTATGGAATTCATCTGGAAGCTGATGTTAACTGACAATGAACACTTTTCACCACATAAGAAGGGGACCATAACCCCTAGGTAGTTCAATATTGCAAACTTTACAATTGGTAAGAGTGCCATGGATGAAGTAAGTCAATGGTTGGGGAAGTTCAGAATGGGGGCAGCCCCTTACAGGTATATTGACCCAGAAGGTTTCCTGGCAGGAGTCAGGAAACTATACACTCTTACCATCCCAAATACTAATGTACATTGTGAATGTATAGAGGAGGATGCTACAAGAAATAATTTGGATGAAGATGACATCCACATGAAAAGATTGAGAATTCAGGAGCTGCTGAAGCTGCAGACTTAGATAAAGAGGAATGGATTATCCTTTGGGAGTTTTTACCCTGACTTAATGTATTTTGATAGGATCAAAGCTATGATTGAAAACTACTATGTGTTGTTAGATCAATTAGATACAGTTCTTGCTAAGAAAGGTGCTCAATCTCCAGAGCATTCAGAGTCAGAGTACTAGAGTGGTGATGATAGTGAATATGCACGTCCTTATATGTCTCCCCCACCACAACGAGCCCAAGAGAAAGAAATGGCTAAGATCCCACAGTTGCAGGGAACAGAAGAACAACACATTATAGAATTAACAGTTGCAACACAGCCTGATGATGTGGAAGAGCCTGCAGCAAAGAGGCAAAAATTGGAATTAGGCTAGCCTTCAGTTGAAGGACAAAGAAAGAAAAAGGACAAGGTTAAGGCCTTAGTACCAGGCACTAGGTTATATGATCATAACCTGACGAAAGCAATCAGACAAGGCAAGAAACAAATGCCTGATCCAGAAGATGAGGTAGAGATACAACTCAGGGCATGTGTGGATGAAAGGTTGCTTAGTCAGCAAAAGTTCCTTGATGATAAAATTTTTGTAAAGACAGAGGAATTTAAAGATTTCCTTAGATGGCACAAAGTAGAGAAGCTAAAGTCCCAACTACTTGTGGATGGAAAAGAGACAATTACCAATGAAGCTCTTGTGGCCCTACAAAATTATGATCCTGAGATTGAGGATATTTCTCCTGAGGATGCCAGGAAAATGGTATTAGGAAGTGGAATTTTATTGGCTGAGGGCTGGGACTTAGCATCTGCATTCGTCATTGATCAAATTAGAAAGCAGCCTCACCTGAAAATGGTCAGTGAAGTCCAAGTGGGAGAGATGATTAAGGGATTTGGGTATGACCCAAAGTCACAACCCTTTGCCATGTGGAATTTGAGCCCTAAAGAGCAAAAGCCCCAATTAGTAAACATTCAAGAGAATATGGTGGGGAACCAGATCGTGTGGTCAGTACAAAACACAGGGGATCTAGCGATTTCCCAAATAATGACACACTGGGCTCAACTAAATGAGGATAAGACAAAGTAGTTGTCTGAAAAATATACTAATCTGCTGGAAGAAACAAGTGCACTGTCTAAAGACAGAGACATGTGCCATATAAAATTGTACCAGAGGAATGAGCTCATAAAAAATTTATTGGAGGAATTAAAGGCAAAACCAGAAGTAGTATATGTGCCAGCACAGCCACCACCAATATAGATTAAAGATAAGCCTAGGTCAGAAGAGGCTGTGGAACAAAAGGTGGATGAAGAAAAGGGAAATGCTATAGCATTGAAAGCATTGAAAGGTATATTACAACATAGGATTGAGATCCTCAAAGAAAAAGCTGA